>JAOEHY010019278.1:0-25320 GCA_025447955.1 Psilopsiagon aurifrons | reverse complement strand
TTTGTAAGTTTCATCAAATTGTAAAGGGCAAATTACAGACCAGTTCTTATCCAAACCTTTGTTTTTTAAGTGAAGGTACTGTTACACTTCACTTTGACTTTGTTTCCTTTACCTTGATAGGCACAGTTTTCTATTTATTTTATTTTTACCTCCAGAAGTATGTGCTGGCTTCCTTAGAATCATGTAACAGAGCTCAATCTAAGGAGTTTGTGACTCGAGATTTATTGCTTGGGTATTATAATGTCCATTTCTGCATCTCATTTTCATTAACACTTATGTTTTATTTCCCTTATTCAGCATCATAGTCTTCACTGAAAATTGAAGCAGGATATTTTTAGCAGGGACCATGCCTATATTATCTTTTAGCCTTGAGCCTTTCTCTCAGTCTTACAGAGATGTCTTTTACATCAGGTTTATGACTTCACATTTTGGAAATTGAAAGGACTGTTCATATTGCTCTGATAGAGAATAAACCAAAACATACATTTTCCAGGAATTCATAGAAGTAATTTATGACAAACACCCTGATAGGGTTCACAACTATAGGGACATGTGAACTTCAATTTGCTGGCTTTAGTTCTCTAAAGCCGTCTTCTGTTCTGAATAGATTTAATTATAAAACCTATGGTTATAGATATTCTTAAACTGTTAGGATATTTAATAATATTGAAATTATTTTCCTTATATATTCTTATTTCCTGAATAATTATTCTGTGTATGACAGTTATTCTTTAGATTAAATGTTTGTTTTCTTGATTTAATTTTGAATTTGTAACTTAAACATTTAAATGTGTAACTAAGTATAGGCTTATGTTACTACTTTTCTCACTGGTTTTTTTTTTTTTCACATATTTGATATTTGTACTATTATGTATGCTTTCTGTTTATTAGGTTTTTTCAGAGCCTTTGAAAGGCTCTTCTTTCATGAGGGTAGCACTGAAGGTAGCTAATCTTTATTTCAAGCTGTAAACATAAGCAGTTAATAGTTGTATCTTACATGTCGCATAGTTCTGATGAGTGTTGAGGGAAAATATTAATTCATTCTTAGTACTAACATGACCCTAATGCTAGACTGTCTTGTTAAATAATGTAATTATATAAGTAATGTAATCTGCAACATTTATTGGGATGTGTTGCTAAAATGGTGGAAAGTGCTAACTACAAAAATATATAACGCATGCAGGGTTAGGATTTGAAGAATATCAAGTCTTTGAAAAGTATTTTTAATTTCTTCTAATGTCATTTTTAAAGTTTATGAGTTGAGCTCTGTTCTTTCAAGCTATTGAGCTGTTATTGTGTGGAAATCACATTTATGATGTTCATTTGCTTCTACTAACTTTTGGTTTTAATAATGGTTGAATGGATTTGGAATTTTTACTTCTGCCTAAATGAGTTATTTGGTTTAGCTGACAAACATCATCTCTCCTCCCCTACCCTTTATCACCTGTGCAACAAGGTCTTCTGAAATGGATATGGTCTATATTTTGTTCTTAGAAATAAAAATTCTTTCAGGATTATGGTAGTTCTGTCCATAGTCATCTAAAAATCAAAGAGTAGCACTGAAATGACTAGTTTTTCATGGAAAGTGCTAATGAACCAAGGGCTCTCTGATCTCAAAAGCAAATGCATTTCTTGAAATAGCTATAGTTCCCCAGCTCTTCCTTTTTTCCCATTTTCAAAGTGGGTGTTATGTTTCCCCTTTCCAGTCAGTGGTAACTTCACTCAACTGCCACAACTTCTCAATATGATGGATAGTAGCTTAGCCACTTTATCCACCAGTTGCTTCAGGACCTGTGGATGCATCTTATTGGGTCCTATGGATTTGTGCACCTTCAGGTTCCTTAGATGGTTTTGACCTTGATCTTCTACAGCGGGTGGTTCTTCATTCTACCAGTCCCTGCCATTGCCATCTGTGACTTGGGGCAGTTTGGCTGGAGCTCTCGCTGATGAAGACCAAGGCAAAAAAGTCATTGAGTACCTTGGCCTTCTCCATGTACTGGATAACCAGGTCTCCCATGTCCAGCTGGAGAGGGCCCATGTTTCCACTAGTCTTCCTTTTGTCACCAACCGACATACAGAAACTTTTCATGTTGCCCTGAACATCCCTAGTGAGATTTAATTCTGTCAGGGCTTTAGCTTTCCAAATAATGTCTGCAGTATCTTTTTGCTAACAGTTCTGTTTGTCAGTATTTACATTAAAAACTCTGTTGGAGTGATCCTCTAAAATTTAGTCAGTGTCTCAGCCTTCTGTTGATAGGATTTACCAAATGGTATGTCCATAAATCTCATGGTAGTTTATAGTATGGAATGAATTCATAACTTTCCCAAAAGAGATAACGTCTTACAGTTCAAAGGCTGGGGATGGGAGGGATGCGGCATGGTTTGTTTGGATCTTTTTTTCCCTACAGCAGTAGCTAAGGATGCTCTTATCTCTTTTTCTTACTGTGAAATAATCCAGTGATCCCAGAGTGGTCTGACCATGAACCAACCTGTTTGGAGAAAAGCCAACTTGGAGTAAAACTAAAAAGAAAATAAGGAATTTAGACAAGAAAGAGAAAGAAATGTTTAGCTTTGTGCTTGCCTTATTCTTGCTGCTAGAATTATTTTTTGGTCTGAGAAAGTAATTTGTTTCATGTCACTAGTCTGTTCATTGACAAGCAAAAGATTGTCACTGACACTGTTTGGATAATCTGTGGTCAAACATGATATAGCCAAAGAATCAATTTTGTCTAGTTCCTATGTACTGTTTAGTACCAGTGAATAATTCTTGCTAGAAGTTGAATGTGTATAACTGGAAAAATGCTTTCTCACTTTATCTCCGGCTTAAGTTAGCCTTTTCAAAACAAAAAGGGAAGAGGTTGCTTCTTGAAAGAATTGTAAACCGTTAAGAATGTGCTCATGGTACTCCTTTGAAGCCTGGTAATACTGGAAAAGAAAGTATTCATACTTCTGAGATGTTTAATCATTATCTTATTTTGACTTTTTCTGACATATTTGGATCATTTCAGTCTTTGTACATTTATATATAGATGTGAATCCATGTGCTTATGCGTTTGTAACAGCAGAAAGGACAACAAAATGTGACTTCTGTCTTTCTTTGCTCTTTTCCTTCCAGTTTATTGATGGTCGGCTATCAAAATTAAATGCAGGAAGAGGATTCTCGGATGTTTTTGAAGAAGAAATCACAGCAGGAGGCTTTGGTGGAGGTATAGATTAATTTGGGTCTACTCATTGATGCTTCTTCTTTGGGAGGTGTTCAGCGTGATGAAGGCCTTATGATGTCCTGTAAATTTTAGAAGTCATTCATTTTGTTACTGTTTCACTGTTTCCATTCATTCTTGGATTTAGCCTATAATAAATGACTGCTGGGACACTTACTGATATGTGTCTAGTTATAGCAGTATAGGAAATGAAGATATTTTGGTTTAATCCAGTAAAATAATACTTAATTTTCAGTGGATGATGAAATATTGCCATATTACTTACTTTTTTTACTGCACATTTTTATAATATTGGTACATTCTGTCAACTGTATTTTTAAAATTTTAAAATTCTTTTGTCATGTCATTATTTCTGTGGTGCAGAAATCTGAGTGATTTCCCAAATTTTTAGACAAATTTTATTTCTTTCACTCACTCTAAAATAAGAGGAGATATTTTTTAACATTCATATGTCATATGAGAAGGGACAATGGAAGCTGACCACCTAAGCATAGATATTATTCCTGATGGTATTTCCTTATGTTCACTGAAAATTCATAGAATAGTTAGGGCTGGAAAGGACCTTAAGATCATCTCGTTACAACCCCCCTGCCATGAGCAGGGGCACCTCACACTAAACCGTGTCACCCAATTCTTATGACACTTTTCACATTAGCTGGCTTACAAAGTAAACCCATATAGAGTAGTGTGTGTTTATTTAATTCCTGATTATTAGAGGATTATTGGATTGTTTCCTGTTAAACATTTAGTACAGCTCATTTGCTATATATGCATGACAACAGAAATGGTATTTTATGGTCAGTCTTGAAAGCAGTTTAGAAACACCCCTCTCCCCCCACCAAAGCACCCCTCTCTCCCCACCAAGAAGTCATCAAGTGGTGCAGAGCCATCTTCACCTTCTGCCAAAACACCTTTTTTATACTCGGAGTATTTAAATGCTTTTGTTCAAGATTTTTCACTGCCTTCTCCTGCCCTCTGTGTCTCGTGCTGTGATCTAGCACATAATTTGTGTGCTTTTTTCTTGATTAATGTGGGGTTAGTTATAAAGAGATTTACTTCTTTTCTGCCTTTTTAGGGTAACTTATGCTTCTCTGTAAACAGATTTTAGGCACTGAGCATCCATTATTCAGATAGGTGATGTCACTACTCGGAGTTTGCTTGCTGACTGCAGTTAGGGGGTCAGGAGGCTGCAATAAAACTGCAATGGAAGTTAGATAAAGCTTGTTTCTGGCTGTGTTCTGGCAGCCTGTGAACCACGTCTCACCTGGCTCTGCTCTGGAGGGAATGCTCAGCTTTGCTAGCAGTTCTTGGTTAGATGGCAGTGTGTGTGTACTTTTCAAGTCAGACAAGCTGTATATTGCCAGGCTGTGGACAAATTGCTTAGGGCACATATTCAGTATTTACATAACTGCTGTCTCATTATCGTTATGAAGTGCAGGGCTAACAATATGTGTGCAATTAAAGGTGACATTTTGTGAGGCTAATGGTGTAGAAGTATGATCTTTTTGCAGAGGTAACTCTCACCAACTTTCCCAGGAAGCCCAAGGTTTTAAACAAACGGGTGAAACTCAGACTTCAGAAAAGTCACAGAAAGTTAGTCCAAGGTACAAGCTATTAAAAGGACAGGTGAACATATTCTTAGCTATAGAGGGTGTTACTTAAAAATTACTGAATCAAGTGAAAGTGTTTAAGTAATCTCTTTTTTAATTTGCCTTTTTTCACACAGAAAATTAAACTGTAAATTGGAGAATAGACGTAGATTTAATTAGTTTTTATGATTCCTCCTCTCCCCCAGTAAAGTGGTCAAGAAGAATAAGAAAAGGAATTTTTCAGCCTTCTTCATTACAGTTCTCACTTAAAATTTTATTTTCCCCAGAACATGTAACAGAGGTGTTTGTTTGCGAGAGTTTTGTGTGACTTTCAATACAAGAATATAATGATGCTAGGCTTAGCACTTGTATTTCTTGTGGAATATATCCATTAAATAATTTGTAGTCACATGGGTTTCACTAGTTGGTCTAATGTGAATGGTGATAGTATAAGGAAAACTGAAAACTTTTGAGCCTCTCTTTTAATAATAATTCATTTCAAGTAGACAGCATTTTCTTGCTAGTTTCAGGAAGTTCAACTCTAGCAGGGGGTATGCAGTGATAATATGGCCTTTTCTGTAGATGAGTATCCGTTTTCTTCAGTGCCTGCCCTGAAGTCTTTCTACACAACTAGAAGACAGTTCAACTTCTTGTTGATTTTCTGTGAGCTCATTTACTGACTCTAGTAATTGCATTAGTCATAAGCTGTGACAGAGAAAAGCTCAGATGTGGAAGAAGTCACTATTAAGGACATCACAAGGCAGGTGCTGTAGGAAAATAGTTTATAAGAATTTGAAGTTATAAAATGTCATGTTAGAGAAAGTGCTTATGATTCATTGAAATTCCATTAATGCACTAGCAGTGGTTAAATGTCACCTTATTACATGTTATTTGTGTAATGCTTTCTATGGTGGTTCTGGGGAGCCAGATCAAAGACGTTAAAAAATGAGCCATGTTTGCCTTAGGTTGTGCTTTGTTGTTTGTACTGGAGATAGGAGCATCATCATTATCAGGCTCTCTCCTTTCTAAGCAAGTATTGCTTTCACTTGCACCATCATTCCCGAGAGTTTGGCTGTCTTGAAATTGTAAAGAATTTAGTGGAATGGGTGAAAGTGCCTGATATGAGTATAAATAAGCCATTTTTTTCACCTTACTGGGAAACTTTAGAATACCTTTTACAATGATCCAGTTAGTTCTCAGCCATGTTCTAGGAGAATGTTTTGGCTTTCCACTTGCTACTGCAGTAATTCCGCCTAGGCCTTAGTTTGTTGATTATTGCAAGGCTTAAGAAGTTTTATGAATCCCTGTTAAAAGTCTGTAACATCAAGAATATATCAGTATGATCTTTTCAAAACAGATAAACTCTGAAACTTTGGCATTCTTGCCTCATCTCGTCTGGGGTTAGAAGGAGCTCCCAATATTGGAGTATTCAGGTGACTAATGTATTCTAAAACTTATTAAGGGATCAGGGGGACAATCTTTGGTGTTCAACAGGAAACAGTCTTCATTTCTTCAAGTGCCGGTAGAATCGAACACTTTACATCCAGCTTAGTGGCACAGTAGTCCTCAGTAGTTCTACAAAAGCCAGTAGCTCTCACTTGCCTTTTAGCAATTTTCCTTTGTGAAAGAAAGTAGATAAAATTAATAATTTGAAAGGACTTTTTTCCTGCACAGGAGTATATGGTTGTGCCATAATCCTTAGACTTTTCTCTCCTTCTTTTTCCTTGGGATGGTACCATCCATGTAATTTTTGTACTTGAAAGTTTGCTCAGTGGGATCATTATGCTTGAATTCAGTTCATTATATCTTGTTCTTTCATTGGAGACGTGTTTTTCTTTCTAGACTTTTTAGCAGAATGTTATACTTATTGTAGTTTTAATTTATCTTTCTACCTCAATTGGAATCAAAAATTCTGTTTGGTGAAAAGAAATTGAAAGCATGAAATAAGAAATACTTAGGTTTTTTTCTTGCTGTACACATTCTTATCTTTACATTCCTTGTCTGTCTGGAAAGAATGAAATTAATGAATAATCCTCTGAGGGAATTTTTTATGCAGATTGTGAGGAGGCTTGAAACATTTAAAGTTTTGAATGCATGTTTGATTGTGTTATATTTTACATTTCTATTTCAGGAAATTCAAGATCTTATCAGCAGTGGATGCACACAGTGAAGGTATAAGCTTGGTTAAGTAATTATACTGACTATCCTTTTCTCTAAATCTTTGTACTTTCACATCCATATATGTAATTGTAAAAGTTTGTTTATTTGCAAGGCAATATAAGTACATTCTATAATAAACACCATGCATATGGTCTCTGCAACATTTTTTCTTTTTTTGAAGGTTTGTTTCTTTTTTGTAAGAAGTGAACGGCCCCATACACAAAACAAATGCCAAAACCCACAAGGTTTTCTGTATCATCAGGGAACGCTGCTTTCTGTATCATGTTACATTCCCTAACTGTGAATTAAGTGTGACAGCAGAATTTGATACGAAGTTTATCACTTCTAGTATATAGCAGCTTTGTTGAAATGGATTTGTGCAGTTTGGCTAGCAGAAGACCCTTGGTATAACCTTGTTATTCTGCAGGATTACTAAAATATATTATTTTAGATTAAGAGAATTCTTGTGTGATTAAATGACAGAGTTCTTTCTGTCAGGTCAAAGTATTTTTAAATTGCATAATAAATATGGTAGGAAAGCATGAAAAATAGCTGTAACTTCTGAATTGATTTTGAAATAGTTACGTTGAATGAAGAATGAAAATACATCATTCTGTTAGAATGCATTGATAAATGTGTCAGCTATGATAATGATGTACTGTAACCCTTGTGTAGCTGCAGACAGCAGGTTGAGGAGCAAACACAGCTGTCGTTATTCTTGCTGATTTAAAAAGAAGATGGTTATTTCTTTAAAGTACATTGTTTATTTTTCCCTGCTGTTGTCTTAAGGTTGACTTATGTTAAAATGTTACTGAAGTACATCTTTTGTGTCTTTCAGAAAGGCGGTGCACTGATCAACACAGCAATGACCAAAGCCACTCCGGCTGTGAAAACAGCATATAAATTCGTAAGATCTTCTATTTGAAATAAATAATACGTAAAAATACTGCAAATTCTTACAACCTCTCATTCTTCCTGAATAGTTAAAAACCTTAGCATTTTATAAATGTATTGCAGAAAACTTCACCCTGTAGAAAGTTTTAGCTTCATTTATTTTCTCATATAGCACTAGGATTTAGAGTTGATTCTGTCTCCCAGATAGATCAGTGCAACAATAGAGATTTTTCAAAGCATCAGTGTGCTGGCTTTGTTTCAATTATAATATATGCTAGAAGCTTATTTGAATGTCCTTTAGATATTTGATACTTAGCTGTAAATTCTTCCTAACCTAGTGACATGATTTAAATATGGACTCTGAAAATAGGAATTCTCATTTACACTAAAGTCCTGTAACACAACACAGGCATTAATGTGAGTGTAAAACATTTTGTAAATATTACATTTATATGTAATACAGTGTTATTGTATATAGTTACATAGTCTATAGCATTAACATGATGTAGAGATCTCTGCTCAGAAGACATACAGGTCATGCTGGACAAATGGAGTCCTGGCTTGTGCAGATGCAATTTCACTTTGTTAGTGAGTAAGTGCTGCACTATTCAAAAGATGTGGTAAAGCATCGGTAATATGTGCAGCAAGTCTTTTCTATCATCTCTCTTTTAAAGATGATACTAGCATACTGGGTTTTGACTGGATTTAACGCTTATACTTTTGAGCTTAAAAGGTCTTGATTTCAAAGACTGTCTGACCAATAAAGCATGTGACATTATATGGTGCTATGCAGTATGGGAAAATGGCAATAGTGACAAATGAAGTGGGAAGTATTTTAAGGTTGCATTTTTAGTATATGGGAAAAGACTTTTGGCTTCCTTTTTGCTTTTCAAAATGTTTCACTAGTTGGATGCATAATAAGTAGTCCTGAATAAATCAGTACATCAGTCTAAGCAAGTGTATTTTAAGTAAAGTTTTCAAACAGAATTTTTAATTTTACATCAGTTGAAAAACACAGCAGTCATGGAGAAAAACAGGTAAATGAATTAAATATGCTTCATGTTCATGGATTCGTTTATAGTTTAAAAAATGGTTCATTAACAGGTTATCTGCAAATTATTCTTTTTCAATTTGCACTAGCTTAGGCTGTGGTTATATGGTCTTCTCCCAGCCTTCAATCTGATAATTATGTCCTTAATAGTAAAGATTCTTCAGAGTGATGTTCTGTATATGCCAGAAAGCATTGGTAATTTTTGTAAGGATCTGTGTATATAAGTTATTTGAGTTTATACTCCATTTAGGTTCTTATGCTGTTGCTTTTTATGGTGCCTTCTACTAGAGAAACTAAATAGACATTTCTTAATTGCTGGATAGCTGTTTGGTAGCCTTGAGAAATGTGCTTGGTACCATTCCTCAGTTAGTTAGAGCAAAGCACTCCGAAATTCATCCAAACGCTGTGAGCATGATCTGGAAAGTTAGTGTCTCTCAGGTTAGCATCTGCTACATGGCACCCCATTGTGCTGTTATTGAGCTTATAGATGTATGATTTAAGGACCAAAAAGACTCTCTGACCTCTTGAGTCGAGAAAATGATTTTCTTTTCCTGAAATCCTATGCATAGAAGCATACAGGAAAAATAGGTGGCTTCCACGTGTTTATGCCCTTAAATATATTTTTAAAAGTCTAATTTTCAAGACAACCTTGAAAACTTTTGTAGTTATTTTCCTGTATTCATATAACAAAGACACCTTTTTCTTCTGTTAGGGTTAGAGGGTTTGGTGCTTTGACACCCCCCCCCCCCTTTTTTTTTTTCTGACTACTCCTTCTCTCCTCTTTTTTTTGCCAATGTTTTTAAATGTAAGTACACAATATTCTGTATTGATAATTCTCTTCTCTATTCTTGGCTGTTTTCTATGCAGTAGTGATCCTTGGCTGCCTATTTTAATATGCACAGAATTCTCCCCTAAGTAGCAGCACTACACTGTTCAGCAACACTGGGCAAAATCTCCATCTGCATAAGAAATCATTTCTCTTAAGATTGATGTTGCCCTGCAAGTTGCCAGACTGGAACACTGCAACAGTCATCTTAAAAGTCTTAACAGTTTTCTGGGATGCCTCACTGCTAAATACCCCTTTACATTTAAAGGACAATTTCAAATAAAGAGGTACATGACCATTTTTAGCCCGACCTTAGCAATACTGGAGAATTTTTGAGTATATGTGTTTTCTCAGCATTGGGGTGCATGTACTGGAAGAAAATCCTTAATATACAGGCAAGGCATAAATATAAAAAATATACTGACCATACACATATGAAATTTGTGGTAAAGGCTATTCCCTTCTTTTTATCACCAGGTATTGTTTAAAAAAAAGGTAAAATTAGTATGGCATCATAAAGCATGTTCCATGACTACAGCCAGCGTTTTGCAGAGCTACTTAAGTCCATTTATTTTTCTAGGCAAAATATCAGGCAAGGCAAGGAATAAAAGAAGTGAAGAGTAAGTTAAAACACAAGGTATGTATTACACTTTTTATTTTCTCACATTGATTCTTGTATCAGTTTGAAGCTTATACTTTACAAATCACATGAGATTTGTGTTTTTAATGACTTTTGAAATATGCTTAGCCCTTTGTTCAACAATACATTTTTCATAACGAGCCCTCTGGCAACTGTCTGTCATTCTATGCATCCACTGAATAATCTCTTTATTGTTTGCATATTTTATCATGGAACAACAGAGGTCTTCAAAGATACATTAACAGGATGTATGTTTTCATAAAGTTGATTGCTTTGATATCACAATCGAAGCCTTTGCTTCAAGCTGAGAATTTGAGAGGGGAGCGTCTTACAGTGCAGTGTATTTCAGAAAGTGTAGTTGTTCGTTTTGGTCCCATAAGATAGGTGAACAATGGCAGTGTTTAAAAACGAAGGAATAATTTCATTTTGCAAAAGCAGCCTTGCAAAAGTATCAGAAAAAATGTTTTTTAGGCTGCTTTTCCTGTTGAAAATTTTGTTTCCACATAAGATTTTTCTGTAGGGAGAACGATCTTGGGTTTAGATGTATCTTATGCTATTTTAAGAAAACTTTCAAAAATATTTCCTAGACATTTGAACAATTCATCTTTTAAATGACAATGTTGATAATTCAGCTTCTTGAAAAGCTGAATTTGATTTTCTTACTACAGATGGTATTTTCATGACAGTAATAGACTGTGGCAAGATAATTTTGGATGCATTCTGCATGCATAATATGGAGGGTACTTTGCAGATAATGGTTATAAAGAAAGGAATTTAAAGCTGTTCTGCTGTGTAGGAGAGTGAGGAAGAGTATGGAACTTGTGGTGCTGGTTCAGTACGGACTGCTCCTGTCTACACATTGCATTGTGAGAAAAGAGCAAACTCCGAAAAACGAAGACTGGCACAGGTAAGGTCGCTGAAACTCCTGTTCTTATCCACATGTATATGAGGAGAATTTTTGCCACTTAATAGTAATTCATCAGTGAATCTGTTTAAGATTGTTTGACTGTCTGTGCTTGGATAGTGATTAATAGACTTTGTAGACATACTCCTATACGGCTGAATGGAGGAAAAATGCTATTCGTATTTTGTCTCTGTTGAGAGGGGAAAAGCCGGGAGATGTGTAAGAGAGTTAATTCTTTAAATGCTGTGTTTTGATGAAGGCTTCTCACAGAAAACACATTCTGGTCTATTCATATATCTGTGTTATGCTCTCTTTTTTTGTTTCTTATAGTGGGGTGCATTAATTTTGTATTTATAATAAATTGACTTGGTAATCATACGGCCTTTATCCTTACTTAGTTGTGATTGATTATTTTATTAATAAATCAGCCAGATATTTTAGTGCCAATCTCTCGTTCTTTTGTTCTGTGAACCTTTCTAGTCTTGATTTGAAGTAACAGGTGTAGCATCTCAACTTTGGCAAGTGTTTTCATGTCTTTGGATTCATGTTGACAGTTTTATTTCATAAAATAATTTATTGTAACACATTTTTCTGGGTATAAATGCCTGCATATGTAGATATTTTAATGTGTGGGTGTATATTTTATATTGTTATTGCATGTTTTTAATACATGTAATGAATGTTTATATATGGATTTTTAATGCATGTATCTTCCTCATATGAGAATTAAGCATAGAGATTCAGTCCAGCCGATCTGACAACATTTTTTAAACTTGAGATATTGCAATGATAAAAATCTGAATTGTTTAATCAGTTTTTATCCATAACAAGTGTGAAAATTTAACATAGAATTGTTGCAGGTTATTGCTAAATTATGTTGAAATTGTACATTAGTATTGGGTCATTTTTTTCAGTAGGGTTATTTGTAAGACAAAGGCTAAACTTTCTGCTTTGATTATTTAGGTAGGCTTCACTTTTTGTGTGTTTTTTGTGATTTAAACTGTGTGCTCTCAGTAAACTTTTATGTCCATACTTTTATGTACAGGAGCTCTGGTGCTAGAATTCTTTTGAGAGTTTGTGTACAGTAGATTTTCTTCACTGAGTATCAGAAGAGAAGATATACAAATCTAAATGTAGGAGTACAGAGCTCTAATGTTAATAACATGAATAGTTCTTCAAATACTTGTTACTAATAGGTGATTGTCTTCTTAATACATAGCAACTTCCCCCCACCTAAATAATTTGATTGTGTGATATACCAGAAAAGCTTTTCATAAATTGTAAGGCAACATTCACAGATTAGTGTAGGTGAGCTTACAATTGTATGTATCTGTGTAAATACCTAGCACAAATGCACCCTTGTAGTCAGTGAATTTTTAGTCTGCTTTTCTTAACAAAATCTGCAGTAATTTACTGATATGGTAGTGCTGCATACTGTTAGGCGCAGGAGTCCAGGGATGTGAAGGAATATTATTTACTTTGGTACATACAATTAAACATTTCTTTTGAAGGTCTGTGTTTGGACAGAACAATTTCACTTCTGTATGCTTTTGTGTTCATGAGGCTTTATACAGCTAAATCCTTTAGTAGCATTGTTGCTGTTTGTACCAGTCATCTTTTAATTTTGAAAACAAGACAGGAATGCATATCAGTCTGTAGGGTTTTTTTTTTCATATATACATACACACATGCATGTTTATGCACGTGTATACATATGTAGGGTTTATTTACTAACAAAGCTTGTAGCTAATAGTCCTGCAGTTTTGCCCTGTTGAAAGTCCTGTGTGTTCTCTCCAGCTCTTGTCCCAAATGTCACATGAGCCCACTGAGCAGGAAGGAGCAAATGGTGATTGCGTCCCAAGAAATCTGTGCTCACATAGTCTCCTTCACCTCGCACTCATGCTGTTCCCATTTCTTCCTCCTTCTGAAAAGCAGAGAAACCAAAATGTTCCTAAAAAGAAAGTCTACTATTGCTACTCTTGGGTTTGGTTTTTTTTGTCGTTCTTGTTAAGTATTTGAATAGGATAATGTAAATGCAAGTTCTTTATGAATAAGTGGTGATATTAAACTTGACATCCAAATAAAAATGTATATTTGAATTCACAAGTGCATGTGTATGAGAGAGACTGTTCTAGTACCGAATCTGCCGTTTAGAGGTGAATTGCACAGGTGGCTGCTGTTGTCAGGTTTAATCCATTTTTCTGTAACTCTTCATCCTGCAAATGAACTTCTCCACCTAGATTTCTAAAATGGTGCCCATGTGTGTCTACAGCAGTTTAAGAATAGTGGTAATGTGCAGTTTGTGCATTTTGATGTATATTTAAGGTAAGGATGAGGTAGTAAATTGCAATATCGGTGTATTTGAGGTTACACCCAAAATGTAAACAAAAACAAATGAAGGAGATTGCTTTTAATGGTCGTCTTGCTTCCAAACAGGGGCCACCTCTGCACTTTATTACTATTCTCTTCCATACTGAAACATTTAGAAACTTGTAAATATAAAGAATTTGGTATAATATTTTGTCATGTTATATGCACACATTAAGCTTTTCATTCTTTACTTCATAGAAACAATTAACCATAAATACTAATAGTTCCTGAGATGCTGTAAAACGTTTACTTCAAAGCATTGTATGATATGAAATTTTTCTTCACTGTAAAAGATTATTTTAATAATTGATTCAAAATAGGATTTTGGGGTCTGGGAGGATGTTTCCTTTACAATAGGAAGTGAATCTGCTTTTGCTCCAACAAATAGTAGCTTATTTGTGGGTCTGCTAATTAGTACGGTTATTTCCTGTTTTGTTGATGAGGCCTTAATAAATGTCAAGGGTACAGCCATGAAGATCTCCCAATTAGGCTTTGCGTTTGTAAAACCCAACCCCTTTGCTTTTGTGTGAAGATGACAGTTCCAACTGCAGCCTCAGCCTAACAGGGCTCAAGGGAAAGGATACTTCTCTGGTTTTATTGAAAACAAGGCCAGTTCGGCCCAGGGAGAATACCAGCACTGGTCACAGTGCAGAGCCATTTTTTACAATGAATATTTACTAAGCTTTATCACTGCTGTCATTGTGGGTTTATTGTATTTTCTTTTTTTTTTTTTTTTTCCAGATTGGCAATAGACTCTGAAAAAATTAACAGTAAATCAGAACAATTTATAGCATGTAAAATTGCTGTCAAGGCCTAATCAGAGGATAAATAATTGCGTTATTGCAAACTGTAGCGATCAGCTAGCCCTCCTATCATTTTCATTTTGAAAGTCTTTCCTAAGATAAGAAAGAACAGGAGTGCCATCATACGTGCCTGTGTGCCTGCGCATGTGCACACACACAATTAATCTTCACCTAAGATGAATTGTTCTATCTCCGTAATATTCATTTGAGCTTACTCTTGCTTAGGTTAGCTGTTCTAGGCTTTTTATATGGGTGCAAGCTTAACTATATTGCAAGTCAACATTAACAGATGGATTGCCCTAAGCAAGGGAAAACTACAACACAAAATCTAGTGAAAGTGGAGAGCTGAAGCTTTTTATTGTTAAGCCTTATTAAAACCTTGGCATGTGCACTGCTGTTAACTGTTTCATGCCTAGATCTAACAATACATCTCTCCTACATTAATTAGGTATGTAGAAGATATAAAGAATTAGCAGCTAAAATTTTTTAAATTAAAATTAATGCAAGGATGAGATTGCTTCAGCGCTGCTTGTGGTATCGTGCCAACGATATAGCTGGCTTCATTTAACTATTGATGAGGAGGGTATGGCAGTGCACGTATTAGACTACTGCCGATTCAGGTTTTGCCTAATCTATTTTAATTCTGCTTCATTATAAGCTCCCATGTGATGCAGATTTCTTGGTAGGCAGGGGCCTAGATGTAGTGAGGACTATAAAACTGTTCCAATTTAATGTATTATTAAAAAGTAAGCATGTTTATTATAGGTCTGGATAGAATTCCAGGATAATGTTTGACTTCATGAATATGATCTTTGTGATTTTACTGTTATATCAGGTGATAGGTTAGCTTATAAAAAATGGAGGATTTCAGGATGTCAATACTCCTAATGTATTCATTCAATGGCTAATGAAACATTCTTGAAGATTTGCAGAATACCAAATAAGAACTACCAGTTCAGTTTATAATTAGTAAGATAGCAATGCCCCCTTGTCTCTAAGGAAATATATGTAATACCTCTACCTTTAGGTATGCACTACCTTGCAGCTGTAATGGAAATAGGGTTTGGTTTCGCAGTGTGGACTTACCAGGAATCCTTATATGTCAGCACTGCTTTAAATGTTTGTATATAGAAGAAACCAACTGAACTATTACCCATGACTATGCAGGATCAAATACAGTGCCTAAGAAAGTTTTAGAAACACTTTTGCATAAGCAAATAAAAGCTGAGTTAGACTAAACTTTTTTCTTGGTATTTTCAAGCAGAAGAGAATTACCGTTTTTATTCTTTTTTTGAAAGCTTATTGCAAATGCAGCTTTTAAACTTTTACTGAAGTGTATCCTAGTAATTAGACAATATATAATTCAGCTGTCAGTAGGTATACTTGGCTTCTGTTCAACAAAGATAGCACATGTCAGCCAGGAAGATGTGTTCAGAATAACCTTAACTTCAGGAGTGCCTGATTTATCAATACCCCTACAGTGGCCAGTAAAATGAATGACATAATAATTAACTGCAAAAGGCGTCCAGTAACTGATTACCCTCATAACCTGAAAAAAGTGGTGAGAGTGGGCTATTCTGAAGACATTTTTTTCCTGGGAAGTTGAGAGGAGAGGGAATTCTTGTGATACTGCAGTGTTCAATATACATATTCTGTGACTGGAACCCCTGTAACAAAAAAAAAACAACCCACAAAATAAACATATCAACCAAACAAACCAAGAAAAAACCCAAACTCACAGACAACTCCACAATACCTTCAGAAACATAAAAACTCTGATTAAGGGCATTTATCTGTATTTGGATTCAGATGATATGCTTAAGATCACATTTATGCCTAGCATCCACAGATATACTGATTATATAGCTGGCGGTACTCTCACTGACTAAAATATTACATATTGACAGATGTCATAAGCAGCAAGAGGTAGTTTTTAATATGAATCATGTTTTGTTTCTTTAAAATGTAGGTTTGAAGTAAGCTTTGGTTTATTAGTAAATTCTGTTTCTTTAGTTAATGTGTTATAATTTGAAAATATTGTAATTACATTAGTTTCCTTTAATTTGGAGAAAAATCTTTTGTCTTGGTGTGTCAAGTAAGATCTCTTCATTCTGCAAAACAGTCAGATTTCCTTTTAATTAAAAATGAAAAAGCTAGGCAGGAAAAATTCATATTGTAGATTACGAGAGTGCCCTCTTGTGGCTCTGATACTTTCCCAAAGTAGTACGGGCACACGTGCATCGTTTGCCTTGTGTAAACCTTGCTTTTTACAGCAGAGCCCCTCTTAGAAATGAAGCAACGCTTCCTTTTTTTTTTTTTTTTTTTTTTTTTTATGTAAAATTGTCTGTATTTTGCGCAATTTAAACATTTAGATGCTTTCAGGTAGCATGTATAATACTGTCTTCAGGAATAAATGCTTCTAAGGAGAGGTATAATTACAAGATGGCTCAAACCTTCCTCTTCCCCACTTGATAGCAGATACAGCCTCTAAACAGTGACAGTGATTGATTTGAATTTAGTCAATGAACACAATTGAAGAAAAAAGATGCAGTGTAAGTTTGTAAAGCTGTTTGGTGTGGTTTAATTCAGTGTGCTTTTAGGTGAGCTCTCCTCTTCTCTGACGGATCTCTTCTCACCACGGTTTTAAGTGAGGGACTGTTGCAAGTCTCTGCAGAAGACTTCTGTTTGTTCTGCACCCATAAACTAGCGTAAACCTTGTGGCTGCTTCTTCTTCTTTGAGTTTTGCAGTAGACAACACCTGAGAAATCTCCCCACTAATTACAGTGACACCAATTGAACAAAAAAAAAAAAAAAAAAAACCAAAACAAAACAAAAAAAAAACCCACCAAAAAAACCTCAAAAACATGATAGGGTGCTGGTCGGGAAATCACTCTGGAATTTTTTGTTACCCTTTAGGCATTTCATGGAATGCTTGGGTATTCAGGACAAAGTCATCTACCTCTTATTTACCCTGTTGAGAGAGACATTCAGACAAGCAAGAAGTTTCCAGATGCTATTTCTGGCTATTATTGTCACCTGGTTTAGTTCCTAACCAATAGAAAGGGAGCCTTTCTGAGGGTAACCTACCAAGGTTTCTATGTTCTAAGGATATGAAAGAAAAGCTGTTTCACAAAGCACCTTTGAAACTGGATGAACCTTTCTGTCCTTAGTAGTTTATTGAAATAATTGGATTAGTTTTTTAACAGGAGAATCTATTGACATCTAATGTAGCAGTGGTATGCTCTGCTATAATTTCCTGTGTATCTTCTATCTTCCATGGGTCATGTTTTGGCTCCACCTAGCCGAAGCAGGGAGCCAGAAGAAGCATAAGCAAGTGGTTGGGACCTGTATCCCAGCTTCCATGTTGCCTTTGCCTTCTGGCCTGAAAGTTATGGACATTTAATTAAAGAAATAACTTTTGCTGGAGGCAAAAGGAGGGAGAAGTAGAAGAAACAGGAAAAGCCATTACTTCAGGGATCTCGGTGTCTCTGAATATGAAAGTCCAGATTCAACCCAATTTTAGATGGTACTGAAATGCTGAAGTTAGCATCAGTGCTACTTTAGGCTCTTTCTGCAGTAAGTGGAGAGAGAGGGGCATGACCAAAGGGTGCTCAGCCCACCTGGAATCTAGATTGCATTCTGATGATGCATCTCTCCTGCTGCTTATTGTGTAGTCTAGGCCCTAAAATACCTGAAATAAGTAAATAGCATCCAAATCTGAGCACCAGCCAAGTTCCTTAGCACTGTATAGAGAATCTTGAAGTGTGCAAGTAAATGATTTTTATATTTAGGATACGTCCATATCATACATTTTATTCCAGTGGTTTTGGTAAGTTTTTCTTTGAAAAAGTCACATGTGATCTGCAAACACCACTTCTAGCCATGATTTTACATGTCCTAGTTCTAATCTAAGGGTACAGCACACATTTTAATCAAGAAAACAATGTAACCAGCAGTCCCTGTTGTACCTTTTTAAGAATTGTATCAAACAGGTAGCATGTTCCTGGCAGATGAACTGTAGTTGTTCAATTCACTGAAGTTACACACTGTGAACCTGAGTTACTTTCGTGTCTCTTGCCTTTGCTGTTACGCCAAAACAACATTCTCTTTTCTGCCTTTGTGCATAGATATGGATGAGTTTTACTTTTCTGACACTCGATTCCCCTTATCTTCTTGTTTCTCTTTCAGTTGTAACCCCCTCACCTCTCCATTCTGTGATTTCCCTTCCCTCTAATCATTGAGTAAACTTAAGGCACTGGTAACCATCAGAAAGGAAAAATAAGTGATATTTTTCTTAGTTATTGTAACTGGACACTCTGCCTGATCAATCTGATTATTAAAATCATCCACAAAAATTCCATAGAGAATACTTGTTTAGAAAAAGCTGCTCACTTCAGTTGTTGCAAATGGCACTGAAAATCTCTGCGTCCTGTTTTAAAAGACTAACACTTGTGCTTGTTGCCAATTAAAGTGAAGCCAGGCTGCCTTCGGCTCATGCGTTCTCTGCAGCTAGAATGATGTGTGGCATGGTGCCACAGTGTGTCAGCTTAAAATGGCCTTTTTTTGCTAAGAATAGCCTCTGTGCCACTGAGAATGAGCGAGATCTGGCTATTTGGAGGTGATACCTGACTGTGGGCAGCATGGAGCCTTGATGTGATTTAGAGGGCCAGGAGATAGTGCAGGCTTAAAAGGGAAAACAGTTTGTAATTCTTCTTAGAAAATGGAAATTTGGGTTTTGGAGAAAAACATAACAATTTCTGAAAAAATATTTCCAGAAGCATAATTAGTCCTTAAAAATCAAAAGCAGTGTTGCAGAATTCTCAGATATTGTCTGTGTTCAGGTGTATGGCATGCATAAAAGGTAGGAAGTTTGGAGTTTGTTAATTTTTCACCTGAGTAATTTAGAATGTAAATAATAATATGCTATCCATGACTAAGTATCTCAAAAATCTATCATCCTTCCTTACAGTAAATCCCACCTTGGCATGGATATTAATGTTTCCTTTAACATTACAGAAGTCAGTGGAGATCTCTGTTGCAGTACAGCTTACTCCTCATTTCAGAGTACTGTGTCCATACTCTTTCGTACACATTTCTGGTTGTCTATGTGTCTAAAGAGATTTTTGTGAATTTCCTGCTACTGCAGGCTCTTTATTGTCACAGAAAAGGATTTCTTTCTGTCACTGGGGCTTACTTGTTTTCTCTGTTTCCCTATCATTTTAATTAACAGTTTCTCAGAATTGATGACACTTGTCTCATGGCATACAGCTGTGGATGTTTCCAACCACTTCATGTTCTTTCAAATACATCATCTGTATGTCTGATTCTGTTAAAGAAGAGAATGTTTCTGTCCTAGGAAGGATGAAGGGGCTTTTTTGTTTAACATAATAATTTTTAAATTATCCATTAGACCTGTGTTGTTGTAGTTATAATAATAATGGCAAATATGGCGCCCTATCAGGACAAGTTTTCTGATATCAGACATTGTTTTTGTAAGGCATCATTACTTTGTGTTACTTTCTGTGACTGAAACCACACAAGTAATTTCTTTGAAGGGATTTCTTCTAGAAATTACTCTAGAATTATTGCTTGCACCTATCCTGGTCTGGTGTTCACATAGCTAATTGGTATCCCTGGCACTATCTAAACTTGTGTTTCCTTGTACCATGTCCCAGAAAAAGAAGGGCATTAAAGAAGAGGAAGTTTAGAAATTACTACTTTTCCATATCTCTTCTTATTATCCCATCAGTCTCAGCTCTTACACTTAGTGGAGTCTAATGTGAAATACTTTCCTTTGATTTCATTATCCACTGCTTTAGGTCTTTAACCAGAAAGGAAGGCAGTGGGTTGTGCTTAACTATAAAGTTTGACTGAAAGATCTTTTGGTTCCCTGCTGGAGGTGAAGCCATAATTATGTCTGTGATTGAGTTGTAGAGAATGATAGGTAAAATAAAATACTGAATCATAAGTAACAGTAGATTTGTATTTATTTTGCTTTCTCATACTGAGTAAATAACCTTAAAATTTTTAAGAAAGAGGAAACAGTACTTCACAGATGTAAACCATAGTCGATATTTTTCTTTTCTTGAAACTTTATATGTGTTGATGTATAGAGTAGCCAGTAAATGTGAAATTATGTGTGTGCTGCCATTTATCAAAAGATTATTTGTTTCTCACTTTGAGGGCAATTAATAGCAGCAGCCTTGTTAAACTTCCTGCCTCAGTATCGATCAATAAGCACTCATTCAAGAAAGCTGTGTTTCTGAAAGGTCTAGCATTAAATAAAAAAGCTGACATTTTAAAGATTGACTTTCATGCCCAATCAAGAATGTAACCACCTTACATTTAAATCCTTTAACGTTCATGTATTTTGTCTACATTTTTGTTTCAAAGCAGTACATTTTATGAGGCTACTAGCAAGCAGAACAGTTTTCTTACATTGTTTGTTTCCACCCATATTTATACCCTCTTTTGCTAGTCTTGCTAATCAGCATTTATCACAACTATATAGTTAGCAGACCATTTACAGAATGAGATTTTCAAAGTGGAGCAGAAACCAAAGAGGTTGTATACGATGTATACAATAAGAATATGTAGCCTCATGCCAGCTGCAGTTGGTTTTTGCTGTACTTTATGTACAGGCATGATGGCTTAACAGTGGCTTATGGCGAACATGTACTAGTCTTTATGTTTGTTATGTATGTTGAATGCTTTTCATATTCTTAGGAAAGTGAGAGATGGGTTCTTGCAGTGCCGTGTGCCTGAAGATGAGAAAATTTTGATACAACAATAGTTGAATCTCTGTTAATGTTTTGATATGAAGTAGATAAATAATACATTTATTATGTAAGCAAACCTAGTTGGAAGAAGCAAACCAATTTAGTATTTTAAAGAAGTTTGTTGCTTCATTTTATAGAAAAAACCATGACAGCAGTCTATTAAGTCTTTATAAAGTTCTGGAGCAGCAAGAAAGGAGTGTTGCTCTATCATTTCTTGCAGTAATAAATTTAAATGGTCTGGTTGTTATTAGAATACTGATCAGGAAGGAAACAGAAGTCTGTCCTTTTTTCATAAAAAGGTATAAAAAAGGTTACACACTTCAAAATGCAGAAAAGACAGAAATTAAAGGCTTAAATAACTGCAAACAGCAGGGTACGTCAGTAACAGAAGGACTTCTTAAATGACTTTGACAGCTTTTGCAGGTGCACATACTATGTCACTTTGCCTAGTGGAGCATTGAAAAAGATTTATGTTCTCCTTTTGGAATTTATTAAGAGTTTCATTCTTTCATTTTCTTTCTTTGCAAAGTAAATCTGGACATCCCCCTCCCTTGCAGCCATTTTTATTACAGCTCCTGGAGGAAAGTCACCTATTTAAAAACATGTGTTGCTTGTTGTCTCCATGGCTCGCTCACAGAGCTGTAAACTCTGGAGAATGTTGTTATTTACAACCACATATTTTCCTTTCCTCCCCCTTTTGCTTTTTGTTTTTCTTTCTATGTAAATCCCATTTTATTTGTTTTAGTTGTTGAAAGCCTTCCTGGACAATTCTGTACCCCTAAACATTTAAATTGGTAGCAAAAATTTTGTTTTCAAAGAGAGAGTCTGACCATCAGGATCTAGAAGGTATTGTTTTGTTTATCAGCACGTGCTCTGTTGTGCTCCTGTATATGATGTTATTCTTGCTTTCACTAACACACTTGCATAATACTGTTTGTAGATATTCTGAGGGACCACTGCTGTGCCTGTGGTGTTTGCAGATTCTAATTAATTTTATTCAGTTCCTGTTTCTCAAAGACACAACCTTTCCTCTTTTTTTTTAATTACTTCATTTTAGGTTTTGAAATTTGCCATCTCTCATTCTTTATTACTTTGACAAATAAGTTAGTGTTATCTTGTGGGATTTATTCTATTGGCAGAGTTAAGCCATCTACAGATGAACAAGTGTCCGTTTGGTTTTGTTTTCTGAAATTTCTAAACATTTTCAGAGAACCTTCTTTCAAAATCTTGTGTTTGTATTAGTAGAAGTAAATGTGATGGCAGCATCTAATTCTAATGCAAATTCCAAGAAAGTGAGACATAGACAGAATGTCTCCAAGAATCGGTCCCAGGATTAAAGCTTTAATTGCAATATTGAGTCAGAATTTTCTTGGGGAAGTAGTGAATTACCAGAGCTGTAGAAGTGTTTTGATTGTCCTAGTGAAGATAAATACTTAGAGCAGCAACTTTTAAACTGAAGCAGCGACTGTAGTTATGTCAGTAATCAGTAAGATAACCACTTATCAATATCATTTGTCCCTTTAGTTGCAAGTGGTGATATGATTGATTGCAATAATGATGGGGATGACACAAAGAACACAGAAAACTGGGAAAGAATTAGAAATATCAAACTCTTTATATCTAACTATAGAAATATCTAGCTCTTTAACTATCTAACATAGAAACTCATTAGAGTGTGTTCCACCCTGTAACTTTTCTTGGTATGAAACTTAGTTTGGGTTCTGCCATAAGTTTTAATACTCTAATAATTACCTCATTTTCTATCACCTGTTACTTGGTTTAACACATTAAGAACCACATGTTTTTTCTTTGTGGACAAAAACCTATGGGAAGTGTTATCAAAACTTGCAGATTTAATTAAATCCTCTCCTGTTGAGCAAGAACATGTGTCAGTTTGTAGAGTGAACATTGTAACATTCTTGTCAATAATGGGCGGGGGAAGGCAGATTACAGAGAAGGTTCTGGTACATGCAGAACACTGCCAACATCTGTAATAATGTGACATACTGAAATCCTCACAGTACAAGATTTCCAAGCTCCTTGTAGTCTGAAACTGAGGCCGTATTTCTTTCCCATCAGGGGCTTGTTGCAGGTTTAAGCATTTGATGAACTACATGATGAGATGTGGGCAGTAGCACTTATTTTTGCTTGCATGTGATTTTCTTTTAAGTTAGGTAACACTATTCTCCCTTTGTGCAAATTCAATCCATATGTCTTTAGGTTATGGTCAGTTTTCCAAGGTTCAGAATCTCTTCAGTGTATCGATTGCCTGTATAGTTAACCTTGCACCTTTTGAAACAAAACAAGTAGAAGAGATGCATGAACCATAAGATAGCAATTTGTGAAGCACAAGTGACTAAAATACCTGACTTTAATGTTCTGGTCAAGATTCCAAGTATTGTAGAAACCTTTAGCCTGGTTTTGTTTGCTAAATAATGTGATGTAACAGGTTAGTGAGTACGCAGTATGGTAGTATATGAATTTACAGCACAGTAGCTACTCTACAAAAGATCTCCATAGGATGCTCTGAGTGTGCACTAACTTTGAGTTAACTGTAATTTACAGTTAATCATCCTGCACAAAGACTTTCTTGGTGTACAGTTTTTGAGCTGGCATACTACTTATTCTGCTGTTGGTTTAGCACCTTAAATATAGCTGTCTAAAGAGACCTCTGATTTCTTTTGTGTTTGCTGCTTCAAGAATCAATTTTTCCTCATGCTCAGTAGATCACAATGACCTAAACTTGGCCAATATTTCTATCAGAAAGTAGTAAACCATAGTGCTTCTTGCGATAAGCTAGTAAATCCAGTGATGCTTTTCCTCCAGTCTTTTGCTAATCATAGCTTTGTATAAATAATAAGGCACTCCAGGCTTTGCATAAATAATAAGGCCCTCCATAGGCCCTGAAGAAAAATGCTTCTGTTCCTCTTTAATTGGTGACGCTTGAGGACTTCACATCCTATTATAACAAACTTTAGAAAACTTGATCAATATGTGGTTTTCCTCATCAAGTGCTCAGGAAGTCTTAATGAGTAAAGCAGTAGCTAGGCTCTAAATAAATATTGCTGAAATAGAAAAATAAACAAAATTTATGTTAATTTTCTATCCTCCAGACTCGTTTCAATCAGCGTCTCAGTAATCAGGATTTTGCCTTGGATGAAGATGATGAAATGGAGAGAATAAGCAAGTAAGAAGCCTCTTTGGATGTGTATGTATGGGAGAAAGAGTAACTAGCATTATTAAGCAAAATTGAGTTTGAGTGTTGCATCTTTCTCCTGTCCAGGCTTGATTCGTGATCTAGGTGATATCAAATGGTTTAGGATTAAATCTGCTTCAAAAAAGAGGAGCAGGCTATTGTTCATTATTTATAGTGTCTAGAAGAGCTTGCCTTAATCTTGAGTCTTCACAAGCTCAAGATAAAAAGACTCCATACACAAAAGAAGCAGCAAAACAGGATTCATCACTATAATTCATCAGCATCATGTGAGCTCAGCTAATCAATATGACCTCAGTTAATCTATTCTTAAAGTCTTGTGTTGTGTTAATGACAATGGGAAGTTTTCTGAAGGGTCTGAAAGAGAATTTGTGCCTTTTAAGTTATGAACATCTTCTGTGAATTAAAGGAAAATCATAAGTTGAGGTTTAGGCTGCACTGAGTCATTCTCTAATTGAAATCAGATGATTTTTTGATAATAATGGATATAAAATGTGAAGGACCTTGGTGCAGTAGGGAAGAGTGAACTACTGAAGTGTTCTAAGGGTATCATAAAGACGGAGATGTGGAAATGCCCTTTGTAGTAGTAGTCTGGATAGACAGAGATAGAATCATAGAATAGTTAGGGTTGGAAAGGACCTTAAGATCATCTAGTTCCAACCTCCCTGCCATGAGCTGGGACACCTCCTGCTAAACCATGCCATCTAAGGCTCTGTCCAACCCGGCCTTGAACACCGCCAGCAATGGAGCATTCACAACTTAAAGTTGTGAATTGTAAAGTAAAGAATGTCTTCCTTATATCCAATCTAAACTTCCCCTGTTTAAGTTTGAGCCCATTACCCCTTGTCCTCTCACTACAGTCCCTAATG
>JAOEHY010019275.1:14429-51715 GCA_025447955.1 Psilopsiagon aurifrons | reverse complement strand
GAATATAAGGAAGAAGTTCTTTACTGTGAGGGTGGTGAGGCACTGGAATGGGTTGCCCAGGGAAGTTGTGAATGCTCTGTTGCTGGCAATGCTCAAGGCCAAGTTGGACATAGCCTTGGGTGTTATGGTTTAGTGTGAGGTGTCCCTGCCCATGGCAGGGGGGTTGGAACTGAATGATCTTAAGGTCTTTTCCAACCCTAACTATTCTATGTTTCTGTGATTGCTGAAATCAATTACATAAGTTCTTACTGCACAAGCACTTTCTATAAAACTTCATTCTCAGGACAAATGTGGTTTAAGCATTCCTTTTATCTGGATAACAAGGGGTCAACTTCCTCAAACTGTGCCTGAAGAGATCATTGCATTCTCTAGAGGTTTTTGAAATGTCTAAATTTTATTTCATTTAGACTTAAAATCAACTGTTCTGAAATTCCAAAGAGGACCTGGACCTGAGAAGCTGGGCATTATCATAGCAAGGGTATCCATGGCTACTAGGAAGGATTCTGAGCCTCAAAGTAATAGGAAAGTTTTAAGTATTTCCAAGCCACCCTGACAATTTCACATGACCTGTACAAGAAATGCTAACACAGACAGGCCGCTGGTAATTTTACCGCAGCGAAAAAGGCTAAGGACAACCTGCTTCTGGTTTTGCCTGAAAATAAATAAGTCACAAGCCAAACCACACTGTCTTGCTGAGGTTTTACATGAAGCCAGTCCTCTCCCTGTAAAAAAAAGATACTCTTTTGTGCAGTAAATACAGTCACCAGAGTGCCAATGAATCCTCATATGAAGCTGTAATTATGTGTGTTCCCATCATATTGCAAAGATGCTAAGCAAAGTCAGTGTGGGGATCATTTTTTAACTTGATCCTGCAAGAATATGACAAAGTCATTACCAGATCCTGCAAGAATATGACAAAGTCATTACCAGGAGCAATAAGGAAGCTGGGTGTTCTTGTGCTAAGGAGTATCCCAAGGCAGGCAGCTACATACAGTGTGGTGAATACAAGACAGAGCAGGACTGAGGCCAGAGAGAAAAGTGTTTGCTGGTTACGGTGCTGGATATAATGGTGCCATTGCTGAAGTTTTGTGAGGGAAACTGCATGCATAGACTTGTCACTTTGAGCTTTTTGTGTTCAAAGCAAACTGAAATTGTATACAAATACTCTATCAAAAACAAAAGAATGAGTGAATAAGTTAACACTGTCAACAGGAAACTGACTGACTGCAAGCCATCAAACTTGCACCTATTACTCAGAAAAAAATCAGGAATAGAACAGAAGATGTAGATACAAACAAAGAATTAGGAACAGAAAGTTACTGATATAAAAAATGCTTCATGGAACAGCAGTCTGTGGGAAGCTTCAAGTTGTTTCAGTTGCTCACTGCAACTGCTAACACATAGTGACCGACCGTTACCTCCAACCAAAGGCGAAGAATAAAAACTAGCCCCTTTATGGATGTCTTTGGAAGCATCACCAGAAAGCTAGAGCGTGCTTCTGCTTGTCCCACTTCATTCTACTCAGTTATCACCCTTCATTTCAGGACAAAAGGCAGATAATTTATATTGTTGCCACTTTCAATAAGGAGCATTATGCATTCTTTGCCCCAACCAGTACCAAACTGCAGAAGATAATAGTAGGTAAAAATCACCACTACCCTCCTTCTCTTTATCAGTTGGCTTTTTACTTTAACAGTGGCTCACGCAAGTGGTACTTGGCGTGCTCTGAGGTTCAGGCTTAGTCTTAGCCACAGTCCTAGACAAGAGCTACTATTAGTCAAGGCATTTTCAAAGAAACAGAAGCAGGAAGCAAGCTTTAATCCTCTGCTGAATCTGCCAGTTACTAACTGCAGCCATCTTGTTGTGCAATATAAGAGTTACAGTGAATAAAGGAAGAACTTGAAAAGATATTTCTCTGATTATCTGTTGATAACACATTATTTTGTGAAATCAAATTTGAGGCTCAAGCTGTTCTTGGACAAGATTTCTTTAAAAAGGTGTGCTAGCCTGTCAACAGGTGGTCCCACACACCATAAATTGAGAAAAGAATAATCAGTATGAAGGAAGAATGAAAGAAAAGGTGGAAAACTGTAAAGAGCTTTACAAAGAGGAAAATCACCAATGGATGCCACAGACCTTGAGGCAACACCAGGATACAGAAAATACCTAGCAGCTTCTTTAAGCTTTCCCTCTCCAGAACTGCATTAGTAAGCTGGCTCTTTCAAACTCACTGTCAGGTCCTCCATAGCGTAACTGGGTGACACTGTATGCGTTGACCTGTGCTGAGTTTCAGGCGCAAAGTAGGTGTAAGCAAAAATACAGGCAGAGAAAGTGGGCACAGTGTGGGGGGAGCTTACACAACTCCCCAGCTTGGCCTTTGCAACTCCCCTTGCTGGTGAGACACCATTCCCTCTCCCTCTGCCGCAGCACTCTGCCACTGCCCCCTTCCAGCCCCAGACAAGTGCTTTCCTTGCTCCCGAGACCACCCCATGATGTCCACAACTATTTTTTCTGCAGGGGCACCAAACTCACTGTAAGACATTGTCCCACCTTCTCGTTCCCCTTCCCCCATGGCACTGTCTCTCTCCCTTCCTTCCTACCCCTGGGGCTGCAGCTTTCTTAACTGTAAAATCCAAAGGTGACTCTGTGGTGAGGGCTGAAGTTTCGTTCTTGGGGATCTGACAGGAAGCTTACACACACTCTTACCCAATCCTGGCCTTCCTGCCAGATCGCCTCCATCCAATGTGCCAACTCATTAACCGCCAGCCTCTGCACCCCAAAACCAGCCCGTGGCCCACACTCATTGGGACATTTCAAGCTGGTGCAAAACTCATCTGAAGAGCACCATTCTGCAAGGCCAGAGGTGGGGTGGGTGGTGTGACTTGTAAACACCCATTCCCCGCTTCAGTACATAAGGTCCCCTGGGAAGGGAATCAGGTTCAAGACATCCTTTCTTGGTTGAGGGGAGGAAGAGTGGTTCAAATGGAGCTCACCTTCCAGAGCATCAATCTGGCCCATTTAATGAAAACCACTTTCTATATGCTGCTGGGTTTCAGGAGTGTTGTTTGGTTTTCCTTTAATGTAGGAATTGGGTTCTTGCTCCCTGTCCCTCAGACTGATCTGCTTCTCATTCTTAAATGAGAAACTGCAATAATTCATGGCAATGGAACTGGTCAAGGGTCTGGAGAACAAGTTTTATGAGGAGTGGCTGAGGGAACTGGGGTTGTTCAGTCTGGAGAAGAGAAGGCTCAGAGGGGACCTTATTGCTTTCTACAACTGCCTGACAGGAGGCTGCAGTGAGGCGGGGGTCAGTCTCTTCTCCCAGGACAAGAGGAAATGGCCCCAAGCTGAATCAGGGGAGGTTTAGACCAGATATTAGGAACAAATTCTTCCCCAAAAGGTGCTCAGGCATTGGAACAGGCTGCCCAAGGCAATGGTGGAATCGTTGTCTCTGGAGTGCTGACGAGGCCCTCAGTGACACGGGTTAGTGGTGGCCTTGGCTGTGCTGGGGAATGGATGGACTTGATGATCTTAAAGGTCTTTTCCAACCTGGCTAATTCTATGATTCAAACTGGTCACAATCCCTAACCAACTAGACTACAAATGAGAATTTACAGAGCAGAGGTATATTCCACACTGTCCTGACAAGTTCTCTATAAAAGGGCAAGACAGTTTAGCACAAAAACTTGTTTTCTAGCTTTGCAGATAAGAAATCCCCATTAACAGGGTATTTTCAGATAGCCATTTCGGAAAAAATGTGAGCCAATGCGATGTATCCTTTACTGTAGTGCTAAGGCTATTCGCCTCCTCACAGGGGAAATTCAGGACAGGAAGCTGACAGACCCATGTAACCCCATCTCCAGAGCTGGATGCAGTCCTGCGGGGATTCAGTGCTGTTGGAAGGTACTATGCCTGAGAAATGGAGAGGACAACAGAGCCAAAACCAGTCAAAGCAGCCATGCTAGGGCAGAACTGTTCAGCTCTTTCAAATTTAAAAGAGCAGTTCTGGAAGGTCTGTGTAAGGAAAAAAGTTGTTCTCAAAAGCAGTTTTACACTGAGGATAGACAACAGGGATCAGAACCTCATTAGGAAGAATGCCAGCTTTGGGGAGGTTTGGAGAGAGAGGGGCAATATAACTTCTATAGAATATAACATAGGGGAAAGTTCTGAGTTTCAAAACTTTATTCCTTCTTCCCTCATGTAAAGATGCATCTTTGTACATGTGTTAGTGTTGACTGTTAGGTGGAAGAGGTTCTTATTGTGCAGTATTTATTATAAATGTCAACAATGACATCATTTAGTATTAATCTCATGTATCTTTTACTTTCTCCTCCCTTTTCTCTGTAACTTTTTCCATGCCCCACTCTGTCACTACCTCCTGCCTCTACTACTCTTTTCTCCCAAAGATGTCCTATTTGCCTCGGATGTGCCTACAGTACTCCTCTCCACAGCAGCCTAGTTCCGATGAGGAGGACATAGAGAGGCAGAGCCCCCCACTGGAAGTATCAGATGGGGAAACTGATGGTGTGGACCCTGGGCCTGGAATTATGCATGGAGAAACAGGTCAGTGAAGATAGAAGGACTTCATCAAGCTATGTGTTGAGCAGCTGTTATGTTACCCTGATGATAGCGAATAAAGCTGTATAACTGCTGTAATAGTATTTTATCCCACTGTCAAAGCTTCGTATTCCCGGATTCCTTGCATTCTCCAGTCCTGAAAGTCTTTTATGACCATAACTGTGTCTATATCTCAAATCCCACATATTCACATACTCCCACTTCCTTCTTCTGCCTTGCGTATTCAGGCTTCCAGAATGGATAATGGCATTTGCCATTTACACTGCAATCTCCACTAACAGATGGGAAATCCAAGGCAAGAAGGTCAAGGAACTGATCTTTAAAAGCATTTAGCTCTGTTTGCTCAGTTCCTGAAAGTCAGGTTCTGTATAACCTTCCCAAATTAGCTTCAGATGGTTTCAAATTAGGAATGCTTTTCAGTTGGCTTCAAATTAGCAAATTAATTTCAGAACAAAAGCTTGGGCTTTTGAATTCCTTATTCTTCTTTCTTTTGCCCGGTACATCAAGCTACATTATGTCCTCAGGACTATAATCCTGTCTATTGTTATAAACTTTGCAAAAAGAAGCAGTTACGTGACTAGCTAGGTAAAACAGTTACATGAATTACATACTTTCTGCTGTTTCAGCAGGAACTACATGCTAATCCTAATGCTCCACTGCCTTTCTTCTTTGACTCTCACACAGGCAGCAAGAAGAAGATACGTCTGTATCAATTCCTTCTGGACCTTCTTCGCAGTGGAGACATGAAGGACAGCATCTGGTGGGTGGACAAGGAAAAAGGTACTTTCCAGTTCTCCTCCAAACACAAAGAAGCATTGGCACATCGCTGGGGCATCCAGAAAGGCAACCGCAAGAAAATGACCTACCAGAAGATGGCACGGGCTTTGAGAAACTATGGCAAGACAGGGGAGGTGAAGAAGGTCAAGAAGAAGCTGACCTACCAGTTTAGTGGAGAGGTGATGGGAAGGGGGGTCACTGATAGGAAGCATTATCCTCACTGAGGCCACGGGACCCTAAGCAAGAAACATAGTAAGATCTCCTGGCTGGATACCAGCAGAGGGATGGACGCATCTTTATCTTTGCTTCCTGTGCCTCCTTCTCTGCCTTTAAATGGCCTTTACCGTCAGATGTTTCTGGTACGAATTTCTTTCTTCGGCATCTGAGAATCCTAAACGTGACAGAATTCTTTGCTTCCATCCTACAAGTTGGACAGAGTTGGGAAATTTAAACCATGTACAAATATATTATTGTCAGGAATTTTTTTTGGTTGTTTGATTGTATTGTAACTAAAGAATATGGCTGATGAAGTTTTGCCTTCAAAGGTGGTGCTGTGTCATTCACAGTGACGCTGCATTAGCTTACAGCTTTCAAACTAGCATTAATACAGGCTCTGCCGCAGCTCTCACAGCTAGAGAGAAGTTTGCAGATCTTGGAATGATACTTGTTCTTTTAAATAGTAATAACATGTACATATTTAATAAAATTTGATATAACGAAGTTGTCGTGTTTGCATAATAAATGATTGCTTCACAAACAGATGTCACGTGCGTTCAGTTATACAGATACAGTTTATGTGTGGTACCTGAATGAAAAGCACACTGGGTTATGGGGCTTTATCTATCTGTCACTACTTCTTAATTTACTTAGAAACATCTTCAGTGCTGTCAAACTAATTAACAAAGATTACAGGTGAGATACATTATTATGAAAGAGACAGCAATGATGAAGTCCATTTTAAAATACATATATCACCACTATTTTTTCCTGTGCAAGTGAGCCCTGCCAGTTGAATAATATCTTTTCACTTACACCAAGAATGTCATTTATAGCTCTATCCGGTTCAGAACATAACAATTAACCATATTCTTCTGTGGTTTCACTCATTTTCCTGCTCCTGTTCTTTCCTTTTACTTGCTTACCTCCACAGCGGTATCCTGAGTTTACTTATGAACCTTTCTGGGAAATAGGTTGTATTTAATCATGTCTTTTCAGAATTCTAGCACAAAAGCTTGTCAAGCTTTTAACTGTGGATTTTAATCCCTACTGTAAAACAGTTAATAGTAACTAATAACAATTCCATTGCATAAGAATTCCATTGCATAGCTTACACTCAATATGCGAAATCAAAGAACATTCAACCCCTGAGATGTCACAGCAAAGTTTCCCAGTGTACCTAAACAGAGAAAAGTCAACCAACACTGAGAAAATTAGCATTTTAATTTTTAGCATTATTTGATACATCTCAATTGTGTTCAAGCACTCAGAAATCAGGAAATATCATCATGATTCTTTCAAAATAGAGGACGTGCAATAAGATTGGGCTGGAATGAAGAGAAGGGTTTTCTTTAACAATACTGAAATTAGAAGCAACATGTCAAACACAATTTGGAAGTTGTAGCTCAGTAACATAACTAACTTGAAGCTTTCCAGAACTTGCTCCTCACTGAAACCGGAAATAGTTGAAAGTGATGAGCTTCTGACAGACCTGAGTTCTCGAAATGACATCTAAATGCAGTCAGTTTTGTCTACATAACAATCACTGTGGAAGTGAAAAGGCTGGCGACATCGCTGGGCTACAGTGTCCGTTGGAGCCAAACATTAAAAATCACCATGTACTTCACAGTTCATGAACACCTTAAATACATCAATCAATGCCAGAAATCAACTGAAGGTTGAAAGTGGGTGAAGGCTTCAGAACTTTCTCTATCCAACACAAGAATAAGAAATAAAAATTATCTTTCAGTCTCATAAAATGTCCTGCAACCGAACTTTTCTTTAGTGTTCTTTGAGAACCATGTATACTTTCCAAGTCAAATGCTTTATTCAGTTAAGGATAGGATATGCCAAAGCTATAAAACAATTTAAGAAGACAGTTTATTTCTAAAATTGTAATGTAAGAACGTACTTCCTATAGGACACAATGTCATACTCACTGAAGTGAACTCACATAAGTGACATCTGCATCCATGCTGCAATTGTAGGATGGAAAGTGAAGATACTGAAGTTAGCTCTCCGAAGCCTAGAACAACAGTCAACACTGACATCATTAGGGTTTCCTCAATGCTGAGCTGGAAACTCAGGACTCTTCTGCTTGGTGCTGATGATGACTCTCCACCACTGACTTGCTACTAGAAAGAGACATTTGCCTTCACAGAATCACAGAATCATAGAATAACTTGCATTGGAAGGGACTTTCAAAGGTCATCTAGTCCCACTGCCCTGCAATGAGCAGGGTCCCCTTCTACTAGATCAGGTTGTCTAGAACTGCATCCAGCTTGGCCTTGAATGTCTGCAGGGATGGCACATTCACCACCTCTCTGGGTAAGACTTGAAGAGTTGATATTCAAGAAAACTAGAGGATTAATTTCTCTCTTCATAAAAATGTCTTTATCATAAACACAGCTTGAAAAGCAGAACTGATCATTCTCACTATAATTTGGAGGAGAAGGATCATTTCCTCTTACGGGAAAACTATGATGACTGAAAAGAGCTAACTGGTGAGCTACTTGCAAAGATGTTTAGGATAACACAAAGCCATTTCAAGCTTGTCAAAAAGCCTTCTTACATCTCAGAGACCTAGTTTTCCATTTCCTTATACAGAAAATAATTAGATGTTAGAGAAATAATACTAAATTAAAATAAACAAATAGAAACAATAACAACCTTTTCATGATTTGGGCAGTGTGCATTACTATAAAATATTATTATAAAGCAGCTACTTGCACTCGAATTGAAGAATTTGTGTTTTACACTGGTTTTGGCCACAAGTCACATGGAAATGGAAACAAAAGAATCTGAGGAAAACTATTTCTGGAGATGGTATTATTTATAAGTAAAATGTTTCTAAAAATAATATTGATTACAGTTTAAAGAGCAGGATTTAAATTTCCTTTATCTCCAAAGTTGAATTCTTTTTCTCTTCCTCTTGTTAATGCTTTGAAATACTGTTTCTAAAAATATTCACTCCCCATCTGTTTCTGGTTAGGTTTTCATCTGTGGCATAAAGAGTGAATAATCATGTGTTGCAGCTGTGAAGGAGGCCAAACGATGATACTTCTCTGCCACAGTACCCTTTGTATCCCTTTCAATCAAACTGGTCAGGATAGCAGGCTGTCTGATCAGGCTGAATTATTGCCATTGAGTTTCACGCACAAGCAGAAGCTTTTTGGCTGCTTTAGAGAAAAATGCCAAAATTCATGTGACAAAATCACCGGTTAAGGAAAATTGTGGAGAAGGAAACATTCCATTTTATCTGAAAATGGACAAGTACCAGACAGGAAGACATGCTGGAAAAAAGTAAGTCAGGGCATTAGCTGGAGAGATGACCCATTAGTAGCACATTATTGGAACATTTTGTGTCCAATTGCTGTTGGAGATCATTAATCCTCTTTCAAAGCAAACATTCATGCTGCAGCCAGATATTCAACTTATGTATGACTTTTGCAGCCCGCTTTTAAAAACAAAGCCAAGCACCTTTATTAGCTGCTGACTAGTTCCTGACCAATTTTTGTGGAAAGGTGTTATTCAGAAAACTAATGTGGAGCTAAATCTAAAATACTGAACTTCCTAGAGCATCTTAGATCCCAGCCATAGGTCACAGGTGTAGAAGGTTAAAAATTGCCCTGGCTGTACAGAGAGAGAATCTGCTGATAATAATGTACAGAGATCACACATATTTTTGAATTCTGCCCCATCAAAGACAGTTTTAGACATTCCTAGATCTGAGCTGCTACTCACCTGCATCAGACTGATCTGCACTTAAAGGTGTTATCATTTGGTTTTGCCTATCTGCCTTTATAATATCCCCCAAACTTCCTGGAAAATATATGTATGCATTGTAATAAGATTTACTGGTGGGGTTTTTGTTTCTGTCTTCATTAAATTTTATGTCCATAGCCTCAACTTGCAATCCACACACTGCCAATCTTATAGTCTGTGGCTTCATTTTCAACTACAGCAGGGCTTATCCTCTGTGCTTTGCCAGCATTTTTTGCCCCAGTAGACCTGCCTCAGTTTACCTTTCCTGTTTGTATTCCTTAATCTCTTTTACTTTCTTAATTTTTTCAATTCTTTTATTCTTAATTCAAATCTCTGCACAACAAAAGTCACTTCATAATTATCAAGCTTAATTGAAGATACAGTGCCAACTTCAGAACTAGTACATCGTGTGACAGCTCAGTTTTGATGTCACTCTAATTTTGTTTGTACTCTCTATGCACACTGTAAATTCATAGCAGAGCCTTTATCAGTGATGACAGTACAATAAGTGTTTTTTCTTCGGGAAAGCCCAGAGCAATATCTTCTCCATGGGAATCCCACTCTCATGTATTCAAAATGTGTGTATTTCTATTAGAAAAGACTATGATATGACACAGGCTACAGCACACTCTGGGTACCAGTTCCAAGAGTTTACATTTATTTCTAACTTACTTTGTGTGCTAACTTGCTGTCTCTCCACCTTTCTTTATTCTAAGCAGTACTCAAACCAGATTTACTTAATTTCACGTAACCCTATACCTAAAACAATAAAAATGCAAAGCTTTTAATAAACAAAGCTACTGAAATGAACCCACTAATCTCACCCTACAGTCAAGTAGACAAACAGCTTTGCTCTTTGAAGCAACTGTAACGTAGCTAAAACTTCACCAGGTTTCACCTAACAAATTTAGATGTTGCAGTTCAGTTGGCTCACTTGAGCTTGTGGTATAAAGAGGTCTGTATATAACCCAAGGCACCAGAGCCCTATCCCAAGAGCTAGAGAATGTGAACTTTTTCCAAAGAACATGAAAACAGCAGCAGGCTGCAGGTATTTCTCATTTTCTCTCTGTAACTCATCTGTGTCTACTTTAGTCTCATTTATTTCTCTCACATCACCACGCAGGATCACAGAGTAACTTTGGTTGAAAGGGGCCGTGAGAGGTCACCTCATCCAAGCCCCTACTCATAGCAGGCCAATTAGATCAGGTTTCTCAGGGCAAGGTTTCCTTCCATTCTCTGTTTCTTTCCATCCTCTCCACTCATACAGCCACATCCCTCTTCTTCATGCCTTCGGTTCCTCACAGTGTTACTTTTTACTACTGGGGAGCCAAAGCAATACGTGAGAATAAGCAGAGTAGTCTATGGGCAAGAGGGGAATGAGGATGTGGTAGAGCAGATAAGGTTTAGCAGGAGGTGGTGGAGGAGAAGGAAGGGTGGGAGGAGATGCTGAGGAGACCAAGGTTATGCAAAGGATTGGGGAAGCGGCTTTGTGGTAGGAAGGAATGCAGTTTCTGTGCTTTAAGAGCTCCTCCTGAGCTTTTAACTCCCCAGCAGCAGAGCAGCACTGCTCTTCATATGAGAAGCCTTTTGACCGCTAACACCTTTGTGCAGAATGCTCTGCCTTATGCAAAGTGAAGAATGTTTGGGTGCTGAGCTGGGCATTTGCGTACGCAAATCAGTTTGGGTTTCTTTTAGATAGAACTCATTTTCTAAGGTTTGAGTGTTTTCTTTTAGAAACCTAATTCTAGAATTCTTCTTTAGACATTCCCTCTTCCATGTTTTCCAACGCACCAACATTCTGTTGCTTTCTCAATCAGCCCCTGTTATCCACTTCAAGCTCTCCTTCTCCAGGCTCAGCCACCAGTCACCTCCATATTTAGTAGATCCCAGTTACTTAATTTTCAATGTCAGCTTTCAAATTTTGCTTGGCCAGTCTATTTCTTCCTCTCAGACCAATTTTTCTCACATGTGTCTCAGGTGAGCTTCTCTTTATGACTGAGGTTCTCAGTTCCAATATATTTGTCCAGCCATTTATAGTTTTCCCATCCCACATCCTCTTACAGTTTCAGTCTTACCACCTACTGACTCCCAGTTCTCTTCCTTCCCTCCCATTTCAACCAGAGCTCCCCATTCTTGTCCTTTGAGGATCTATTTCTATCCCCTCTCACAAACTCCACCCTCAGTTTTCTTCTCCCCACCATACCCTTGAATCACATATTTTTATTTCCTTGTCCCATGCTACTTGGTGTGTTCCCTTCTCTCTCTTAAGGTCCAACACTTTGCCCCCCACAGCTCACTCCCCCCATTTTGTATGGACCTGAAGGAGATGCTATGAGCACAGAACATACATGCTCTTTACCCTTTAGTCCAAGGGTATGGATTCAGCCCAAACCCCAGAGTAGCCTGGAGATAAATGCAGAGAAAATTCTGCTGACCCCTACACCAGACTCAATTGACACAGTGAAAACTTCCGGGGAGGATAAAATCTAGAAAGTGCTCACTGAGCATATGAAGGCTGCATTTTTTCCTATGGTCTAGAATATGGAACAACTCAGGTTGAGTACCATGAAGCCAGTTAAAAGTAAAGCAAGTTGACTGTCAAATGTCCAGAAAGATCTCAAATATTGGGTGTAAAGTGTAGGGGTACAAAATGTCTGTGCAGAGAGAAGCTCAAGTAGGCAGGATCCGGGTTACCCAAGTCTCATAAGCCCTTGAAAACTTCAATTATGCCAATGAGGCCGAGTGCCTTTGCACCAGAGCTTTGTGTTCCAAAAGCACAAATGAAACAGTCTGTGGGGTTTCATGGTGTGCAGCATTTCAGTGAATGACTCTTGCTGGGCCCATGATCTGCACTGAGCTAGCTCAGCAACCCCGCCTTCATACCAGCAAACTTGCAGTCCCTGGAACCGAGAGTGAATTATACTGCTTTGTCCTCAGAAACTGCCCAATTGTAGAGGTGACACTTTCACAAAACAAAACTAAGAGGCAGAGACCCAAATAAACAGAGACAAGAAATCGAATGGCACAACAGAAACTAAAAGCAAAAAAAGCCCAGATTAGAAAAGTAATATATAGATTTTCCACCCAGATAGCTACAGTTGGGCAAAGTCGTAACCACCTAAAAATATAGCCTTTTAATAGAAGTCAGAGAGTCATATCAGAAAGAGGTGCTGCTAAGTTTGTCTATAAATAATAAATCCTCAGGGTTCTCTGCATAAATCATGCTGCAGCTATCAAAACTCAGGAAGATAGATGACATGCCTGTCGCTGCAGGGCACCTATTACTGTCATTTTTGGACCTGACTTTGAACTTCATGATGAAAGCCAGTGTTTGAGGCACAGAGCAATTGAAGACTTGCAAGATAATTCCTCTGACAGGGAAGGACATCCTTTCCCCTCTCATTCACTTCATTAGCAAAGCTGCAGAGAGATTTATTGCATGTTGTTTCACTCTGTGTGTGTGTATTAGTTCCATTTGAATATAGGATGAAAGTCCAGACACTTTCTATACAGTTGTGTAGTGGTGTGCTGCATTGGTAAGTAGTTGTCACAATCCACTACACATCTATTTTGGGCCATTGTAGCCCTCACTATCATGTATTTTTCATTTGCATAGCAGTTTTGTTATTAAAAGTGTCTAACTAAATTAAATGTAGAAAATGCTAGAACAAACTTTACTATTATGACAATGCTGCCACCTGGTAACCAGAGGTGTAATAGCAGAGAAAACATTCATTTTGTTCTGCCTCCAGCATGCAGATAGATAGATTAAAAATGGTATTTTAAATAACATTTAAAATCACAAAAGCTGCAAAGTTATAACCGGTATAGGGTCATTTCCCTACATCAGATTAAATTCTCATGGCTCCGTTTCATTGTGGGGAAGCAATAACTCATACCCTCCCCAGATTACGCTTGATTCTGAATCCTGGAAAGTATCTATGGAGGATAACCAGCTAAGGGACTGACTCACTGCAGTACTTGAATTAAATATGCCTGATTTTGAGCACGTAAGTAGTCGTGTTAAGTCCATGCTTAAAGTTATCCATGTTCTCCAGTAAGTTGCTGAATTAAAACTGTACCACTAAATGTTTAAAGAAAAATCAAATTGACAGTGAGAAAGGTATGGAATTCAGAAAATGAAATCCTGAGAAAAGAGATCCAAAGAAAATAAGATGGCAGGTATTTTCATGAAAAGGAAAATGCTACAACCACATTAAATAAGGATTATTTATGGAAGCAGAGAAAAAGCCCCACATATAAATGAGAAACAAAATGCATTGGAAAAAGGTTCCCAGGCACTTATGGTAACACATAAGTCTAAAATAGTTTCTAAGTACCTTTGAGAAATATACAGGAGAGAATGCAAAACAGAATACTCTTATTTACATGATCCCAGCAGGCATTGCATGCTGTACTCCCTACCACTAATAAAGAAATACGGAGTATATTGTCTAGCTTTCCTTTCTAATAGACTGTGCAAATGCTTCCTCATTTTCTTTTATACTTCTAGTGACCTATTATTCTATCATAGTAGATTTTGCGGATAAGCATAAACTCCTCTCAAATTGCCTAGGGAATGATGGCTCATAGACAGTTACTGAGATACAAAACTCAAACAACACCCTTAAATTCAGTCTAATGAACGACGGTATCTTTTGAATGACAACATGGTTTAGATCATCCCATAAATTTCCAGGTAAATCATGCAGTGGCAGAATGAACTCCCCATTTGCCCTGGAAGGAAGCAGGATCTTCCATCACCGTCCAGGTGACCTCTTACAGACACATCATTGTCAGACATATGCCTGACAATCTTACAGACAAATAACCAACAATCAGAAAGGAAATAAAGGAAAATGCTTCCATATGCAATGTTGGGTTTAAAAGTGGTTTAATGTAGATTTACACAGCTGTGGTTTCAGTCTAAAAAAATTGGAGGTGCTGTGACAGAAGCATAGAAACAAACAACATTCAGACACTGAATAGGAATTTCTGTTCTCTGAGAACAAGAGGATATTAAAATTTGAAATTGGAAACCTCAGAATCAATAAGAGAAGTCCTATTCTTACAATGTGTATGTGAACAGTGGAATCACCATTATTGGAAGGTATTGAGTTCAAGGAATTAATGTCATTTTAGAAAGAAATTAGTATGTAAGTGAATCAATAATACTGAGAGTTGCAAGGACTTTGAAGAAATATTTAGGATGTACTTAAGCCAATATCTATTAGCATCCAGTGTAAGTTCTATGTTAGACATGCATTACCATATATTGAATTATCTCAAGTTTCTCAGTTCTTGCTCTGAAGCCCCTTCCATTTGACACTCTCAGAGGACAAATACAAGCTTGGAGTATAGGATAAATACTACATGAATAAAAAAACCTCCCAACACAACAGGCCTTCAGTAAACATAATTATTTGCTTAAAGATGAGTGAGGGAGTATGAAGTAGCAAAACTCAATTCTCAGAGCAAAATGATTCCTGAGGAAGATCAGTATATACTGACAGCATTTAAAATAGGTTCAATTGTTAAAATACGGAAGTGACAGAATCATTGTATGGTTCGAGCTGGAAAGGACCTTAAGATCATCTAATTCCAACCCCCTGCCATGGGCAAGGATGCCTCACACTAGATCGTGTTGCCCATTATTTCAACGACACATACTACAGATGCAAGTAAGCTGAGAAGTGTGGCTCAGATCACAGTCCACCTCTGGATAATCTGCACACGTTGTCTTTTCTAGCTCTGTGGTAGCTCTGCCTCCTGTGGCCTCTACTGTCAAGGGTTGTAGGGAGAAAACTCTCTTCCCAGAAGGCGCTGGATGTAGTTCTAACAGTGTTTGGGATCTGCTCTGGAGAGAAGAGGGAATTAATGGCAGCTCTCTAACAGGGAGAAATGTTGAGGAAGGGAATAAGGATCTTCACTAGATGAGTGACAGATTTTTTCATGCTGTGGGACTCAAGCCCTTTGAAAGAGTTCAAGCCAAAACAAGTAGCTGAGATTTCCTGACTCTAGTGAAATGCCTCTGATACAGGAAAGTAGGTCAAAAACATATCAGGCTAACCAGTGCTCCACTGGAAACAGAGGTGACAGAAAATGTACACAAGTCACATCCTGCCCATCTGTCTCACTCATCTGAAAAATAATGAGGAAGTATTTGGGCCTAAATCAGGAGAGGTAACAGCAGTCATTCTTGCATGTTCACATTTGTCCTATCAGTCTACCCAAAGAGTCAGATGTGAAAGACGGACACAAAGTACAGTGACTAATGGGCTGCATGTACATTTATCTATTCTGAGTCCCTGTCAAAAGCAGAAATCCTTTAGACTGAGGTTTTTACAGGCTAATAAAACTGGAAAACCTGAAAACTGCATTGTTTTTAGACGTGTTTTTCAATACTAGTGGTAGCTAATATGAGCTAAGTGGTCGGCATACAGAGTTGCTCTGATAAAGCTCAAAACTCAAAATGAGACAAAGGTGACATGAAATGGATATACCACCAGGTCAACAAAGCGAGGAGTGTCCATACTTACTATTTTGACATATGCTAAATGTATGAATAAATAAGAAGCAATGACTGGAGCATGAAATGGAAATACCACTGTAATTTTCTACTGAGATTTCTCCCAGATCTTTTCTATATAATTAAGTGGAACTAAAACTTTTGGAGGTATCAAATAGAACCTTAGAACCATTTTTTAAGTGGTATCTAAAAGAAAAAACAGAAAGTCTTGCTAGTTTTCAATAACTACATTCTGAGGATCAAGTGGGTGGATGGGGAGGGAAGCCTGAAACTATTTAAATAATGTCATGCTTCCTAGTTGTGACTGCAAATGTCAGTGATATGTAAGTGTCTCTGAAAAAGAAAGCTCTCTCATGAAGGTTCACATTCAGTTCTACAAACACAGTCTTCAGTAGAAGAGAGCAAAAAAGGAACAAGAAAAAAGTGCTCTGAGGGGCTGTTCAAAGTCTGACCCAATTATAATAAGAAAAACTGAAACAGGCAGCAAGAATGCAAGCAGATTCATCATCAAAGTAAGCAGAGAACCAACATACAGGAGATGTAACTATCAGATCTACTCGGTGAATGTGCTGTAAACGTGGCAGTGTAGGAATGCTTAATGCAAACCATTACATGAAGCTAGAAAATGTACAGTACAAATGAACGTCACTGTGCTCTGGTTTATACCAGCAGCCCAGTGGTAGCCAGACTTGGGTGGTTTGAGCTCTGTGGCTCCTGGAACTTGGCTATATTTATCCCAGCTGATGTAGCCTGTCAAGTGTGTTGATAAGGTGCCATAGTTGACAACAGTGAGGGATCAAAGGGGAGGAGCAAGATGGGGGCTTCCACCAAGTGTTCCTTTAGGGGGTCTCAAAAGCCCTGCTCTCTCATTCCTGTTTAACTTGGACCCTGCTTTCTAGGCACAACTGGGAGCGTCTTCAGAAACAAAGGGAAGATGCCAGAGCCTGCAAAGAAAACAGGTAAGAATCAGAACTGACAGACAAAGCCTAACAACAGCTCGACGGGGAAAAATCTGAGTAGCTTTTTTACCCCAGAGAAACGAGATGACTCTGTGAAAAAAAGAAAAAAGAGAGAGGAAAGAGATGTTATTTTATGAAGTTGTAAATGCAAGGGATGCTGATTGACCTTGCAGAGAAATCAGTAATTAGCTTGGTAATCCTTAGACACAGAATTTTCTCAGGAGACTGTGGATGAGGAAAGAATAGAGATGAAATGCATTTAATTCTCAGATTCTTTGCATTTCTCATTTCCTTTTCCAGTCACCTTTAGGACTCTGAAAACAGCTCGTACTGTCTCTGCTGGTCAGTTAGGCAGCATAAGCCTCTCCTCCTTCTGTTTGGTTTGTTTGGGATATTTTCCCTGATAATTTTGAGTAAATGTTATTAGCAAATTGTTTTAGCATTGTTGTTAGTGAAATCAGTGTGAAAATGAAATCAAATGGCACCTGTTCAGAGCTTATTCTTTCTAGTCTCTTCCAGCCAGTGACAGTAGAGCTCTAAGTAAAAAAGGAGATACTGTACTGTAAAGAATATGTGTGTACTTCTTTTCACTGACCCTCCTCCATCCTCTCCCCTTGAGCCACAAGATAACTAACAATTTTCAGAGAACCAAGGTCACAGAGCCCTGTGCAAGTCCTGCCCCACTAGGAAAACATAAGGAAAAGGTTTCAGATTTAGTTCTAATTTAACATTGAGAAATAAGTGGTCACTTGTAGCCTGCTCACATAGGAAAGAAGGGGAGGACTTGTTTGGGGTATAAGGTGCAATGAATCTGTCTTAGGAGAAGGAAAAGAGTATGGGAAGTATAGGTAGGGAGAGCTGAGGTCAGGATACCTGTGTGTGGGTCTCAGGAACACTTTGTGCCCACATCTCAGCTGCGAAAAAACTTGTCAAAAGCTGAAGTTGCAATTGTTTGCTGGGTGTGCACGTGTCCGTTACACAGGGCTGCAGAAAATGGTACTACATCTGGGATTCTTCACCTCTAGAGCTCTCAGTCCATTGATGCCAGTGCACACCCAGAATCACTGATACCTGATTGCACAGTACAGGGTGCATGATTTTTAACAACATGCAGTTTCCAGAGTTAATAATAGCTGCTTATACTTATTATTTGTCAACAGTCTCCTGTTGGACTGATCAATGGGAAAGTCTCCCATTGTCACAACAACAGAAGAAGAGCTTGTTAAGAACTTTCATTTTGGCCAAAGTATTTGGAATCGGCCACTGCCAGAGGCAGAGCACAAATCCAGCCTGTATTTCCCATTGAGAACTGCAAAGCACTAAAGCACAATTAACTCCAACAAGATTCTTACTGTTTCTCCTAGATGATAACTCTAAAGCAATAGTGTTGTCACCAAGCTTTCAATTTTATCACAACATCTTAAAGCTGTAAATTCTGAAATCAGATGGAAATAGAGTTGTATATAAAGAAGAAGACCAGACCTTGGAACAGTAGAGAAACCCTTGAAAATATAAGCTGTAAATGTTCAACGATCACCCCAATAATAAGACAGCCATAATCATATTTTATTTTTAAAGTCAATGATATTTGAGGTTTGTTGAAATGTCTAATGCTTGTGATCGACAATGTGGGCAAAAAAGAAATATGACAAGTAGGCAAAATTTGACAGTATGATCACTGAGGCCTTGGGACTTGATTTGTAATGGTTTAGCTGCATTTAAATTGATATTTTTAGCCTCTGTGGATGAAAGGCAAGTTCTCTGTTTGTGAAGATGCCTGCCTATGCTAGCTAATGGTGAACAGAAATCCTATTCCAGCTTATTTCCCCAGAGAAACCTAATAGGTGTCTAATATCGCTGGTCCTACACAATCCCTACAAACAAAGCAGCCCAAACACTGTGATTATCACAGCAGGGGGAGGAAAAGCTCTTATTACCCACTCTGATGGAGAAAGAATCAATCACATGTCCCATAGCTTCTAGAGGGGATCTTCTCATTCTCCCAAGAGGCATTAATCCCTTTGGTTTTCTATTTCATGTTGTTTATACAGTTCAAGCCATTTCAAGATGGGAAAATGTTGAGTACAATCACAGGAGGACTGAATAATCATCTGGTGATTCATACTTGGACAAATTACAATCCCTGTCGTCATATACGATATAGTTAGAATACTGAAGAGCCTTAAGAGATCTTTTGTCTCTGTTACAGAAGTGCAGTCATCTGGTGTATAGATAAAGGAGAATGTTTCAAGCCAGAGAATGATCAGAGATATTCTGCCTATATCTGCTGTTTTAACAAACCTTTTAACATGTTAAAACCAAAGCAAATCACAAAACCCAAACCGGTGAAGTAGATTTTCCAACAGACATTCTTTTACTTTAAACTGTCCAACTAAAACACATCAGGATGAGGCACTGCCCTATTTATTTACAAAATACCAAAGGAACCAAAGCTGTAGCTTTCCCCCCTCCAAGAGCAACTGAATTTAGACCTGTAGCAATCTAGTGTCAGAGCAAGCAATTTAGCATTGAAAAGCATCACTTGTTGCAGAAACTTTATGTTCTTCTCCCTTTGATTTAAACATTTCGTAGTTAATCTCTGTTCAAAGCTTTTTGGAAAGCTTTGGTGGCTTCTTTTTGCTGTTGTTGTGAAAATTCAGAAAGGTTAAAAAAAACCCAACCATTTCCTTAACAATATTTTGTGACATTAAGAGGAAACAGCTGACCTTTTAAAAACCAAATTTAGTAGATAAATGGGACTTAATGGGAAACGAGTGCATTGCTATATCTGGAAAAGGAGAAGTCTGGTATTGCTCACCTTCTCTGAAAATCAGACAATTTTTATTCACACATTTTATAGACTGAGAGGTCTAGATTTGCAGTTCAGATTAGGAAATTTATCACTGGTCTATAAATAACCTGGCTTGTAAATACACAGAGGCTTTTGGCATTAATAATAATCAATGTTGCATAATGCAGAGTAAATTGTACAATTTCAGTTTCAATATAAACTCGTCATTTTATATTTGCAAGCACCTAGCACAGTAAAGCACTGCTCCACGATAATGAATTTCTATGCATTACAGTAATGCCAATATAAATAGTAATAATTCATACAGATATCTCTTCCTTTTTTGTAAGGTAAGATTCAGAGCAAACTGAACACTATTATCCCCATTTTACAGCAAGTGGGATGGATGCAGAGAGGCGATCCTGCTTAGTGAAACTATTCCTTGCCTGTTGCTCATGTTACAGGATTTAACAATCTCAGCTGCTGGGATAGGCAAGGAATGATAAGATTGAGCAGTTCAATAGCTTTTGGATCATGGAATGATTAAGCTTGTAATTGCAAGGAGCCACTTAGGTCCTGACCAAGGAATGCGCAGCATCTTTATATAGTTCCTCAGCAAGGAATTTACAAGCTGTGTTACCGAAGTCTGCTTATCCACAGTCTGGCTTTTAACTCCATGGAAGAGCAAATGGTATAGAAAGAAAATTAGATGCCAAGTGTAGGTATTAAAGCAAAGATAAATTTTCAACATATAACCTTAACAAATTAAGGAATGCCAACAGATAATATTACTTTTGAAACATTAAATACATTGACCAGATATTAATTTTAATATCAAATACACAGGATGAGCAGTAGATAACTCAGCTTTGTAGGAGAAAACCTGAGTGTGTTTTCTGATTACACCCCTCGCAGATTTCTGCTGCAGTTTATAGATGTGCATTCAACCAGATACATTAGATTCTGCTAAAACATTTATACCTTTACCAATTTTCATTTCAGAAAGGCAGAAATACCATCTGAAAGCCTTTATCTAACAAACACTCTCCCTAACTACTTATCTCCCTCTCCTCATTGTACACATCACAAATAATGAATGCTGAAGAGCTGAAGTCAGAGCCACCACTCTGAAAAGCAGGATGAAGTAGAGAAAAAAAAACAACCCAAACCAAACCAACCAGCCAAACAAAAAAAACAACAGGAAGAATTCTCTCCTTTATCATTTCATTGAGATAAAATCATTCTTGGGGAATCTACAGTTCATCCTCACTTTCATTTCGCAAAGTTCACACATATATACATAGGAAAAGCTTTTCACCTAATGCTTGTGATTCTTAACAAGCCACGTTATTTAACAAATGTGGCTATTAACTAAATCATCCCAGTTATTTCAGCATTATTTTAATATACTCTCCATCTCCATGTTTTCTGCCAATAACCTAACAGGAACGTCTCTGCTGGTTTCTAATTTTTATTCTCATTAGGGACAAAACAGTACTTAGTAACTGTTACTAATAATTTGATGCTGTAAAAGGCAACAGAAAACAGTCTCTGCCTCAAAACACTTACAAAATGAACGCCCAGCAAATACGTAATTCAACAAGAGAGCAAAGGAAATAACGATTAGTACAATAGTGACCCAAGTAGTAGCTCAGCTGTTTTCTAGAGTTTTGTATAGGAGAATATGAACAAGTTTTGAAGCAGAATAGTAAACTAGGTTGCTGGTGGATGTTAGAAAGAGATTGCTTCAAAGCAGGTCAGAAAGCAATGGAGAAAACATGAAGGTACTAGCACAATGATTTAACAAATGGCAGCAGTAGGAAGCCAGAACACTAGTTTTATTGTTTTATTTAGGAGAAAAGTGAAGGAAAATATTATTTTTAGAACTTACATGATTTCATTCTAGTTTAATTTGGCCAAAAGCAAATGTGTTTTATATTTCTTCATTCTCCCGATTGAAAGACTTTATAAATCAATTACTATCAAAATGCAATCTGATCATGGATCTCCAAACAGAGCTTTCTGTTACTAATTGATGAAGCTGTAGCTCGTGTAACATACATAACAGTATGGCTGATGTGTACACTGTCAGGTGTTACAAGACTTCTAAAGGATGGGTGCTGCAAGCAAGTTGTGGTAGCAGCAGCATTAGCCACCATAAAGTTCTCTGCAAGACTGCAGACCACATACAGCCTGCTTCCTGTTCTGCCTGGGGTAGACACTTGATGGCTTACATTGCTCAGAAGTTATATGAAGTTCTTTGCACTGCAGAAGCTAGAAGTCATTAGGAATGTCAGGGATATCAGAAGTGAAGTGTTGAAAAGTGGCTCCAGCCTCATTTTCTTTCATTAGCTCCACATCACTCTTCTCTCCCCATGTTACATTCTCCACAGCAATTCCAATTCTATCCCCACAAAACACACATGCACAGAGAATTCTTATCACTCTCCCTCCCTTCAATATTTCCTGTCATCATCAGCATTGGTAACTCATGTGCATTCTCCAGAATTGCTATAGAATATTAGTACTAATGTCACCTTCCTCTCCCTTTGTGCTGGGTGGCTTAGAATTTACTGGAAAGCAGAGAGTTATCAAAGTGGGTGGCAGAGGACATGGCCTACTCAATCATCAGGTGTCTCAGCCCAATGGCATGCTCAGCGGCAGTCTGGATAAACGTGTGATAGTGCCTGACAGGCACAAGAGCTACAAGACATTCCACATCACATGAAAGGTGTCACAGCCACTGGGTTTTCCACAGCCTGACGGTGGTGGTCGTATCAGAGTGGTCTGAGTATGAGATGTATATATGGAAGCCAGAGGGGAGTATCTGGGTAGAAGCCAACTGTTGAAGTGAGAAATTGCCGAATGGGTAATGTGTTTCTGATAAAAGTAGGCAAAAGTGAGGTTTTCATATAGACAAGAAGTTTTGAATAGTAGAGTTTAGGAACATTCCTAATGAGGAAATAGCTGCATTAGTTGGAGTAACTGCACAAGAAACAAAACCAACAAAATCTGCTGGTGAACTCAGATTTATTTGTTACTTAAAGTAGCAGCCACAATGAAGGAGAGTGGGAATACCTGATCTCTCATTTTTCTTTCTTTCATTAAGCAGCTCATTTTTCCTTCTTTTATTAAGCTGCTCGTTTTTCCTGCAGAAGGAAGATGGATGCCATTCTCCTCACATGCTTGTTCAGCAAACTCTCTTCTGCAACCGTGAAATTTCCTGTAAAATCTCCAGCTGTACATTGCTACTTTTCCTTTACTAATGCAGAGAGTGAAAGATGAAAGGGAATACAGATGGACACAGGCGTACACTGCTTTGGACACTGTCACTCACTGACTCTGAATCTCAAGTGCAGGAAAATGACTCTTAGAGTGTCTTTTACCTCTGAAAAAGTGGGTTCTTAACAACTGTTCCAGCAGACCTTTGTCCATCCACCATCCATGGAGTGGATCTTGGGGCTTTCCCGTTTTATGCATTAGGGGAAGTATTCAAAATAATTTTAAGTTGGAGCTGAAATTAGTCTTTTGGCAGGAAAGGAAGAGAGGAAAGATAAAAGAGACAAGGAGACCAACTTGTAAACTTCTACATATGGATTTAGATTTCCCCAAAGTCAGAAATAGTATGTGGTGGAGGAGATTTTTCACTGTGCACGTAGTTCTGGCCAGCAGTCTGTTTCTGTTGAGTCATCTAGAGTAAATGTAAGAAACCTAATCACTTTGCAGTGTGTGCAGCAGATCAGAGTTACTTCCAAGTATGCATGTCTTGAAACCCTGCCATTTGTAGGCTGGAACCTTTACAGGCCACATTGCTGTTAAGTAATTAATGTATTTATAGATTCTTTTGTGCTAAAATGGAAGAGCAATGATGATAGCACTCAGAGACAAAAAACATGCCTCTTTGCTGCTTTATCTCTAGCGTCACAGGGAAAGGAGCCAGGCAGTAGGTATTTGAAGAGTGGGCTCCAGAACCGACCTGGCACCCCACTGTGCAGCATCCTGGCCACCTTTTGAATTCTGTACATCAAACCTGATGTCTGCAATAACTCTTCTGCAATTATACACAATACACTGCATCAGAGTATACCCTGCTACGTTATTTACTGAGGTGCAATACAATATCAAAAGATGTGCAACTGGTAACAAGCACTGGAGTATTACACTGTAGTGCAGAGCAGTATAGTGTACACTGCAAATGTATATTTGCAAAATGCATTTTGCAAATGTACAATGAAAATGCAAATCCACGGAGGTCAATTAATTTATGCAGTCTGAAGACATGCTACAGGAATAGAGAGTTTGTGCAATGATCAAATGGTATTATTAGCAATATAATATTTATACTAACTAAAGCACCTTCTTGAACATGAACATAAACTATTTCTTTAAGATATTTTCATGCCATGTTCCTTCCATTTTTATAAAGCAGAACCAAAAGTTTAAAGCTAATTATAACCATTGTTGTGGTGTTTGGAAGAATTCTTGTTGCTGCCTGAGTAGGAGAGCCATAGATAATTTGCCACAGAGGTAACAGGTATAATTAAATCTGATGGAATTACTAATAGTTTGTAAAAGCTTAGTAACAGAGGCATAAGCCAATAAAAAGATGACAAAATGGTGCATGAAAAACATCCAGTGTATGAATCAGAATGTTAATTACTGGTATTTTTATACATGAACATAGTTTATGGCAATTCATGAAAAGAAAACATATCAGAAAGACCAGAACATGGGCATAAAATGAAAAACTTGATTGAAGTTGAAGAAATACAAATAAATAAACAAATCATGGTAAAGAAATTTGTAAAATTAGTTACCTTATTAAAATCTAATCTTGAGAAAGATTAAGCTATCCATGGACAATATCACAATATACTGCTTGCTTTCCAAAGTCCTATCTGTTGAGCTACTTTGATTACATATGACCTAAAATATCATATGGTTTATACTTGCTCAGCTTACGTATTAATTGTTTCATTCATTCACATTCTAAGCTTTATAAGTGCTTCTTGACACATTGAGAAAATATTTTGATTGACCTTGTAAGTAATTAGAAAACTAGTTGTTGTGGAGTTCTGTGTCAGAAAGCAGTTTAACTTCTAAAGCTGAATTAAACATTTGATGCAAACCACAATTCATATTATTTAGCTGGTATAAAATTACGAAGGCCATCATAGGAATGTGCACTAAAATATTGAACAGTCAAAACAGAAGAATTAAAGATGAACCATTCATTCATTGTGCTATATTAGGTCACACATTACTGCACAAACTGCAATGTAGTTGGAGGAACAGATCCTGGTCCTCTTTAACAACTATATTAAGCAACTGTTAGGACTGAATTAGTATTTCTAAATAAAACTGCATGGCACATCATTGTAGACAGTTTGATACGTAAGAATACACACCATGCCATGTTATTTTAGTTCAAAACACTCATTCATGAACAATCAGAGTACATTTTGGGGGGAAAGAATGAGGAAGATGGACAGGGAGATAAGTTCACTATCCACTTCATTTTCTTTCATGACAATATGGAGAAGATATGACATCTCAGAGGCAGAACGTGCTAAAGACAATTCACAACTTCTCTGTAGAAGGGGTTGTAATGTATATCTTACATGGGCAGATGGGAGAGCAATGAGACAGCTGTTGCAGCCACAGCAGCTGACTGCACCAGATAGGTCACAACTGCAAACCAGACTCCTGTGAGCCCTCTCTCTTTTTTTAGTGTCTGCATTTACCAAGAAGCCGAAGACAACAGAGGTGACAGCCGGAAGCACAGCTGTGTTTGAAGCAGAGACAGAAAAAGCTGCCGTCAAGGTGAAGTGGCAACGAGCTGGCACAGAGATTACTGGAAGTGAGAAATATGTCATCAAAGCAGATGGAAACAAGCATTCACTGACAATCAATAATGTAGGGAAAGAAGATGATGTGACATATGCTGTAATAGCTGGAAGTTCCAAGGTTAAATTTGAACTCAAGGTCAAGGAACCAGGTAGTGTATTTCCTAAGCAATTTTAATTTCATCAGTATTTTCAGTTCCACATGCAGCCGTTATGAATGAGGACTATGGGAATTAGTCTGTCCTAACACTGTAAGTTTTCTCTACCATCAATACACATGTTTTGCCCAATTATTTGATGCTACTCATTGACATTAAGCTGAGGAATACATTTCCTATGACTAAACCACCCATTTCCAGACATCAGAAGTCCACACAGTGGAGACCAAAGAGGAAATCCCAATGTATGTCTTTAGAATTCTGTCAAGCTTTTCAACTTAAATACTGAAAACTAAAGCAAAGCTACTCTAACCTAACCTGCCCTAAACTAAGATGCCTACACCATAGGCCAGGTATTTTCATATTTTTAAATTAATTTATTTAAATACAAAAATTGTAACAACTGAAAAAATATTACAAGTTATGCTGCAACAGTTTAGCAGCTCATACATTCCACAAAGCTCTCTCAAAATCATCCACTAATAAAAACACATATTTCTAGGGGGACTTGAATGGAAAGAGTAAGTTTTGTATTATTTGTATATCACCTATAATTACTATTTATGCATTAAAGGAGCAGTTTGATGGGAAATTTCAAAGCTTCCCCAGGCTTTTCCTGGGAAATACTATGAAGAGCCAAATTCCCTGGAATTACCTCATGAAAAATGTCTGAAGATGCTGAGGATAGAAAAATCACCCATTTTTTTAAATATTTTGACCTTCTCAATCCCTTTTTTGCCCCTCCGAAGTGGTCCCCCTTTACCACTTCTGGTATTGTAAGTTTCCATTTTTATTCTGGTAACAAGACCTACTGAAAAGATGTGGTGGATATTTAACAGGAGACAAAACATCTTGTTCCAGATGAAAAGACTCTGCATGACAGGTTAAATCCTAACATGGATTAGGACAATTTAACAACTGTCAGAACTTATAAAAGTATCATTTTACTGACTATCTCATCCTAAAAATAAATGGATACATATTATACTGGTTATATGTTCCTCATTGCCCTGCAGGTAAGCTCCAGGTAGATCCTGCTAATGGCAAACAGCCTTCAAATAACAGAATTGCCGAATTTGGAAGTGTAATCCTCACGTATAAACAATACATCTCTGACAAGCACACATTCATGATGGAGATATTAAGATACCAAAGGAGAGATAAGTTTCCTGTATACATTATATGTTGATACCTGAAAACAAGCCTTTTCTAAACAGCTACACATCCCAGTTATGGGAGCATCTACATTACATTTGTTAAAATAATGTTTAGTTCTCTGCAGAAAAAAATCAAGTTGAAATTCATTTGTGCAAGATCCAATGGGATACCTTCTAACAATAAAAGTGGGATAGTTTGGTACTTAAGTGTCGAAATAATACCAATTAAAAATCACACTCCTTTCTTTCAAGACACAAATACACTTTAGGTGAAAGGCACACATTTTCTGAGAGTGTGGTTGACTCATGTTCATGTGTTCACAGATACTGCCTTGTTTTTCAGACCTTACTAAGATTATGTTGTTAAAGGGTAACTGGATCTCCCATTAACATTTTCACAAACAATAATAACTGGAAAAATGGAAATTGCCCCTAACCTGTCCAGACACAGCCACCTCCTTTGTGACAGAGGAGCCACTCAAATCAGTCATCACATGGCACAACAGGGCCTGAAATCCCTGGTGAAAAACACCTTGCAAATACCTGGGAAAGTGCCTGTGGGACTTGAGAGGTAGGTGAGGCCCATTGGAAGTGGCTTTGCTACCTATGGAGAAAAATAATCTTGCTGCAACTGATTTGTTTCAGGAAATTCTGCCTCCCTCCATCTGCCCCAGTTGCTCACTCCTACTCCCTTTTCATACATTTCTATCTTCTCTGTTGTGCCAAATGCATTCCCCTGAATTTGTCTGGGAGGTCATGTTTTAATTGAGAGTCCAGAAACTTCCATGAGCCAGCGGAGGAAATGGTAGATGCATTTGTAAAGTACTTTCTCTATATTAATTACTAGGAGTGTCTGGAGCTTTCCCCCAAGCTGCACACAGCAGTAGCGTCTGGAACATTACATTACAACAGCAGTTAAAATCTCATGAAGAAGTACATCATTTACAAAAATAACAATTCTGTCATTTTGCGTTACTTTTTCTATTTAGACCACTGAAGTCAGCATCAAATAATAGTGTTATTGATCAGCTGAATTCCTACACATCAAGACCAGAGAATGTAAAAATCCAGGCATCAGTTCTTTCCAAGCTCAGAAAAAGGAAGATCCTCATCCAGCTTCAATAGGCCTCTTCTGCTTCCAGCACAACCTCTCACTTCTAGAAAGCCACAGCTATTTACTCTTCATTTCCTAACACATATTAAAAGCTGCTCTTGTGCAAGATTTGTTCAGAAAGGAAGTAGAATCACAATTTTCTTTAATCTTGGCTTACATTCATTTCCAGAGAAGAGTGAGACAGTCGCTCCTGTTGAAGCTGCTCCAGCCCCAGCTGCCTCAGAGCCACCTGCACCACCAGTAGAAAGCAGCCAGAACACAGAAGGTAACAGAGAACTAACACTGCTATCAAGTCTGGTTCATTAACAGAAAGGAAGAGCAGAAATGGGGAATCCTTAGGGTCAGTGAGGAAGAGAGAGTAGCTGAAAGCAGACCACTAGTGATGAATGACAGACAATAAAGAATAAGGAATCTCAGAGACAGAGGAAACATATTGAGATATTTTGAAGTTAGGAAATCCACTATATAGGCTGAATCAGAAGCTGATGCAGAAAGGTCCAACTAGTAATTCTGATGTTTATTTCAGTTGCACCTACTGGGACTCAACCAGAAGAGCCTCTGGACCCTATTGGGCTCTTTGTGACACGACCCCAGGATGGAGAAGTTACTGTTGGTGAGTAAAATATGTGAGTAAAGTGATGTGTGTAAATTGTACCTGCTGCTTGACTGTTTAGCTTTCCATGTACAGGATGGCAGCAGTGATATAACAGATAAATAAAACACTATTCGTATTCTTATTTTAACCCACTTCCCTTACAAGGTGGAAACATCACATTCACTGCCAAAGTGGCAGGTGAGAGCCTGCTGAAGAAACCATCAGTGAAATGGTTCAAAGGAAAGTGGGTGGACCTGGGAAGCAAAGTGGGGAAACATCTCCAGCTACATGACAGCTATGATCGAAATAACAAGGTACAACTGGCAGAGTCAGGTTCACAATCTTCTAGATCCTAATCTGGGGAAAATATAAGCAAATGAAGCAATGGTTTGATATTAAGGTACCCAAAGCTGTACACAATGTTATACTTATGCATAGAAGTCTATGTTTTGACTGTGAAGACAAGAGGCAAGCACTATACAGACTCTTGCATACCTTATCTATGGTGAAATGAGAAAAAGGCTGGAGAATATAGGGAGCAAGTTTTGCACTACCTACTGCAGGATTCCCTTCATCTTCCTCTCAAGTAGTAGATACCTGTTATATTTAAGAGAAAACAATAAATCAGGCAGATATTTAAGTATGGTTTATCTTGGTTTTAATAGATCAAGCACTTAGCTACTAATGTCTGAATTTATTGTTTTCTTGCATTGTCTAGACTACTTTAAATAGCTGAGTAGGATCCTTTTTTGCCACAAATGTGTTGAAAGATACACAAACAGGAATACAAGGGAGTCTGTACCATGACTTCTCATCCTGTGTGGTATATGAAACACTACTACCCTCTCCTGGATGGAATTGAAGAGACTTGCTCACATTAGCCACTCCTTTTGCTGAGTTTTCAAGCGTACGGTATACAGTCTGGGTGGAGGCTGTATTTGTTTAATGAAAGCTCTATTCCTGTTTACAATATGACTGCACACACCAGTACACAAGCATAGTTTGCTAATACAGCATTGTATCCTCTGAAAGACCTTTACTGATAGTACTCTTTAACTGTCCCTACTAAACTGAGGGCGTATTAGTAATTTATATGATAGTAATGACTTATACACTCAAGCTCTTAATTCCAAAAGGACACAGAGGCATATTTCATCTGTAATCTATTTCTCTCCCTGACTTAACATGCTGTATTCTCTCTCTATTTCACCATTTCATTTGTGAACTCATGAATTGTACCATTGGTGCCTGTTCCAGGTGTACACCTTTGAATTGGAAATCATAGAAGCAAACATGACTTTTGCAGGAGGGTACAGATGTGAGGTATCTACCAAGGACAAGTTTGATAGTTCTAATTTCAACCTGACAGTCAATGGTAAGATGAATTCCTGCCACCTTGTTTCTTCTTTTCATTATTTTTTTCCTTCTTGTATGCCCATCAACAATTCTTTCTGCTACATCATAGCTACTAAACAACATAGACCTGGAGACCTACAAGTACACTTACAGAAGCCCCACAGCTGAGGATTGGGATGTGTTGGCAGTGATACAGAGCATTAGAATTAACCCTGATATCACTCAAGCCAGAACCATGATGCTTTTAAAGAAAGCAAACAGAAAGATGTAAATCAGCCCAACTTTTCTGTGGCTTTATTCCAGTCTCAGATCCATTCTCTTATGATATTTAATTCCATTAGAATAATAGAGAGGACCATTCTTATTTTGGAAAAAGTTCAGTACTAAAAATGGATACTTAAAAAAAAAAAGAGGGAAAATGAAAGATTTAGACATGTGACACTAATTCCTTTCTTCCCAATAAATTCAAGTGCTGCAGAAGCACCCTGAGATGTAAAATTGTTTTAAGATTAGATGACTTGTTTTACATAATACGTGATGCCACCTTCACAACTGCTCGACTGAAAAGCTTATCAGCAATTGAAAAGGAAGGACATTTTAAGACTGGTTTCCCCCTGGTGCAGAAGAGTTTACATAAAACAGTATAAACATGGACCATCTGAAAGAGATGAATGTTTGGATCATTCCCTGTTTCAAGGGTTCTGTTGCAGGGACTTCAACACCTAGTAACAAATGAGCCTAATATGCAAAGACAAAAGTGTACTGAAGTTACTCAATCAATCAGCAACATTCAATTTTTCACCAGTTGGCTGTAGGAATCATGGCTTAGGAGCTGTGACTGAGAACAGTTTTTCTTCCAGCAGTAGCAGCACACCTATTCATACCAAGAGAAGCTTAAAACAGGATACTAAAGTTCTCCCTGTGCAACATCTTTGCTGGAGTTTCTGTACATGTCTATATATTTGCAGGGATCTATTTTTGCTTTCAGAGTACTGATTATAATTTATTATTAGTCATAATATTCAGTTGATACGCAGTAGCTTTCTCATTAGGGTTTTAATACCCTGTGAAGCCAGTATTGAAACTAAAATTTACCAGCAGGAGACTTGACAAAGAAGAGATAAGACAGTTCATCATGCTGCAGGTTATTATAAAGCATGCAACAAGAGCTAAGCTGCATACAGAACACAGGATGTTGAAAGCTAATTACCATTTGAGGATGATGCTTCAATCTTTCAATATGCAGTTGATCACATTTTGCAACTTAAGACCTTTAGAAAAAAAATAGATCTGCAAAGGAAAAGCTTTAGAAATAGCACTGTATTTCTGCATTATTTTGACTTTCCCATTCTTGTTCATCACTTTTTATCACATCAGAAGCACCAATGCCTGGAGACTTGGATATTCGCACTGCCTTCCGACGCACGTGAGTATGTACAGTGGAAACTCATCTAGATCAGATTATATTTCCATGTAGCATTCATAACTTTCCTAGGCAAAACTAACTAAAAGCATAAAGATGTCTACTAAGAAAATATTTCTACTATTAAAATACTATAAAACTCCTAGAAATCATCTAATAGAGTTTAGACTTTGTATTAGCATAACAGTCATGCTTGTCTTCAATTATTTGGTTGATAATGTGTAGAATCCTACAGCACTTTATTTTTCAGACCTGTAAAGAACACTCCAGATGTAGATCAATAGAGAAGAAAAGAGTCTGTGGGATGCCTAGTCTTGATGAGGTCCGGCTTGAGGAACTACATATACCTTAGTACAAACATATGCTAAACAGAAGTGGGGTTTGATGGGAGGTCTGCAAGCAGCGTATCACTGAAAATATTAATATAAGCATTTTGATTGTATTTGTTTTCATGTTCTATAATTATATTAATTTAAGTCAATGATACTATGTCTGTGTAAAAACTCAGATATATGTAGGTCTTAGATATTAAGGACTGCAAGGTATTGCAGTGGTGCTGAAAAAACTATTCTCCCACATCTATCATACTGTCTGGATTTACATGACTTACTGGAATAATTTCTATTAGTAAACAAAAGGCACAACTGTTTGGGTTTCTATTTGGACAATAACCAAGTGTTTTTTTCATTGTTGAGTATTTCTTCTCACTTTGTATGATTCATTTAGTTTCTATGCATCTATCTGTGCAAAATTGCTAGACCAAGAATATTCCAACAGGTAACTATTTCTCTAACGTAGGACACAAATAATCTGTGGCAACTTCTTAAGTTCTTCCCTACAAGTTCTATTTTTTAATGAATTTTTAATTTAGTTTTGTTTTGATTTTTAACATTATATCACAAAGAACTAAAAGATTCGCAGAATTTATCTACAGTCAAATCCATCTATAGGAGGCTGACCAGCCTTGCTGTGATTCCTATTAAATAGAGGACATTCAGTGCAGAGCTGCATTGTGTTATTTCACTGCAGTGAAATCAGGCTTTGAGAGTTTCTCTTCCTGCTAGCACAGAATTTAGAATCAGTTCAGAGTGAGTGCAGTGTGAGCAGCTTCAGGCTGTTCAGATTGTCAGTTTCTGCTGTAAGAATGGAGCCACTTTTTGAGCTGACCTGTTTAAATCTGAAGCTTTCTCTTTGATACCCTCACTCAGGAGCCTAGCAGGAGGGGGGAGACGGATGACTTCAGCCTTCCTCAGGTAGCCACTGTCTGTGTCAGCAGACAAATTCCAGTCTAACAATGAACTGTCTCTCTCTGCTTAGGAAAAGAAATAAAATAAGGGGGGGAAAAAAAAAAAAAGAAGAAAACAAAAGAGTAGCTTAAATTCCAAATAAATAATTGTTTATAGTGTGTAGTATTTCTAAGTCAAATCCATACAGATAAGTAATAACATAAGAACAGTATAAATAATGAAAAGAGTAGTTTGATAGTCACAAGAGAGGCAGATTCATCTCCAGAAAATGCATGTGTTTGAAAAGTGGCATCTTCTCACCACTGTTACAAGAAAAAGTAACTTCAAATTACATGCATGTCTGCCCTGATGTTTTACATGTTTTCCTCTCTACTGACCACATCCTGAATGAGATTGCCACTGCTCACAGAAATGTACCAACACACAGGTAGATGACAATCTGTTGTTTCCTGGCACACTTTTCACCCAAGTATCATTAAATTTCCCAGCCTATCCTTTTTGATTCCAGCTTCTTCTACCATAACAAGAATAGGAACTCTGAGAATAGACTTAACTCTATGCATGTTAAAGGAATTATTAGGACCTTATTCTTCAGAAAACCTAAATATTGATTGCTAGATTTTCCTGAAAATCTAATGTAACTACCACCTGGGAAGCAAGTTATGAGTGACTAGTTATTTTCCCAGCTGTAGATTCTGATTTCCTGAGTACTTGATCACAAGAATCCCCTTCAAAAATGGATTTTATGCTACTGATTCTCATGTACATTTTATGCCTACAAACACTGAAAATCTTCTAAAAGTAGGGAACAAAGTGACCTTTAAAATACTCTTTTTCATTTGAGCATTCTACCCAGAAAATGATCCTTTGCAGCACGGTAGTACCTTGAGTGTAATAACAGAAGTAAAAATGGTATTGTCTTAATAAAAAGATCTCTTCACACAACATATTCAAAATTATGCTGACTCAAGATTGTTACTTTTCTCGCTAACATTGCATTGTCAAACAGCACAAGAGGTGTGGCATTTCTTTCTCTTCCATTTAATAACAATACTGTTAAAATGCTCAAAATTTATCTGTTGAGGCTGTTATGAAGTATTTGTTCCTCCAGTATTGAATGTTCCTGACATTCTGGTTTTCACTTCTACAGACAGATTTTCTCTGAAGCAGCTAGCATTATGTACTGTCGTAAACAGCAGCATGGGCTACCATCACCACCAGCACAACTAAAAAGAATAATTTCTGTGTATAAAACAATAATTAAATGTAAGTGGTTGCTGCTGCACAAATCTGAATGCTGTAAGACAGCATCACAGGATTCTCATACTCAAGACAACAGAAATGTCAAGGAGCGGCTGAATACTGACGATGGGAGACAGAGACAAAGAAAATCCATTTTGACTTTCTGAACCTGCCTGAATGCAAAAAAGACCCCTTTTCCCCCCCTAAATTGAATAATCAATAGTCATGAAATTCAGTGTAACTCCCAGCACTTTTATATCAAATCCCTGAAGTGATTTTTTAGCAATTAAACCCAAAGAAGTGATTTCAGTGACCTTACTCTAAGTTTTCAGAGTAGATCTATACTTCAAATGCTCAGAAGCACAGCTAAAAGACATTTGATTAGGAACACCAAAAAAACATTGTACATTCCATCTGAGTTCACCATATGTAACAGGCAAAATTACACATCAAAAAACTCCTGCTTGTTGCTTCGTGTTCCCACAAACTAACTCATCACAACATTGCTTGTCATAATGCTTGTGGGGCAATTGCACACCGAACCTCATCTCAAAATCAAAGTCAGGTCACACAATTCGTCTTTTAACTCTCCCAAGCACCAATGATGAGACACTTTTTTTGTGTAATAAATTCTGGAATCACAAAGATCCTTAGGAAACAATTACAGCTGGGATAATACTAGAAAAATCCCCACATTATTTTAGATTGGAAGAAGTCCCAGAGAAAGGTTGATTAAATACTGCCACACTGTAAATAATATCCACATTTCTGATATGACAGCTTTCCAAAAGCACTAATGGTTCTAAAGAAAAGCTTCTGAAACATCTTTATGGTAATGAACACATTCCAGATCAACATGACCACCAAGCTAATACTATGTACAACTTTATCCATAATGAGCACAGAAAAAATGCAAGTTCATTAAATATATTTCTTAAACCTATATGAAGACCAGTATGGACAAAGAGCCTAATTGTCACCTCCCATGACAGTTCATGTTCTAAGTCATTCTAAATCCATCTACTAGTCCCCTATAAAAAAATATATCATCTACATTATGCTACAGTCTCATAAGGTATTTGCATCTCCTTTTGAAACTAATTGTGGCTTTCTGTTACTATGCAGTGCTGAGGGTCATGAAGATGGAGAGTTTAATTTTAGTGCCCTACTGAAAAAGAGGTGAGTAAAAATCCATGAACTTAAAGAATTTAAACAGACAGCTTCTGCTGAATGACTCTGAAAGCACAAAATCTCGATTAAGTGAGTTTCATGAAGTCAGAATCCCTGCAGTTTTCCTAAAGCAGCTCTAACTGGAAAAAGAATGACAGGAAATTATGGCAACTTCCCCAAATACTCAGCATTTGATGCATTTCTGCTTGGTTTATAAGATCGATCTTTCCCAAGATAAAAAAGGCTGAGACTAAGGCAATTACATGCTTCCCCCATGCTTTTCATTACAAAAAAAACCCAAAACGCAACAACAATTTACAATACCTGTCTATAAGGATTTATTATAGACAGGAATTTATTTTGTGTAGACAGCTATATATATTATAATAGGAATATATATATATATTATAGTAACAATTTCCTGTCCTAAGTTTCCACAATACTTTGCATCAGAGAGCTGGGAGGACAAGCCATTTTATTAGATATCTGCTAGTAATTACACTATACAACTATATTTTCTATAGCTTCTTATTACATATATGTAAAGATATTCTAAGTTGCATAAATATTGTATAAATATTTTTTATTTTTCCAATTCTATTTTTTACTTCTTGCTTTTAATTTGGTATTTTTTTCGTGGAACTTCCTCTCCCTCCTCATCCTTCATTGCAATATCTGTTTTCGTAACCTGCCTACTTTTGTTTTTCTCTTTTCCCCACCATCTTAATCTGGATGTTTTGGATTCTGCTACTGCCAACAGAGAGTAAGATTTCTATTTTATTTTATTACAAATGCATGGGTCAGGCTGAATATAAGAACAATTTGTTTGAAATAATGCATGCATCTTTATCTTTCTTAGGTGTAGAGCATGACAAAATTTAGGTAGCATGTAAGAAAATGATCAGCAATTCCTGAGACAGAAATGCTTTAGATGATTAATAGAAGTTAAGGGTGGACTACTGAATACAAATCCATGTGCTTCTCTGAATGTCCTTTCATTTTCACCATCACTTTCCTTTATGAGCAGTTTTAAATTGTCCTTGAATTTCCAGATTTTCTCAATAACCCGCTCTTTAAATTCCTATAGTCATAGGAATTAGAATCAGAAAAATCATTTGCATAATATACCTGCTGGTGCCTATCAAAGGTGCCAGAGTTTTATTCTGTCCTTCCTTAAACATGCTAATTAAGGTATTACTGAAGGCACTTACTTCATAAACGTGCAGGCGTCTCCATTACAAACCATTTCATTCCATTCCAAGTGAAGTTTCCATTGCTCATTATCATCCCATTACTCCAAACATGGTTCTGTTCACTGCCCCTGGCCACTCACTGTGTCTTTCCAGCTCCTGAGGTTTCTATAAACACTTGTCACAAGACTCCTGTTTTGCAAATGTAACTTATACCATTTGAGTTTTCACAATCAACCACTTGGGTGAATGTTGTTGGGTATCTGTGTCCAGTCTTTGCTCAGCTATTAGTATCACTGTATATAAAAAGGGTTCTATCTCCGCAAAGAGTACAGGATCATGTGTACATCTGGAGTAGCTTGATTACAGAAGGCAACAACTCAATAGCCTGATGTTTTAGTCAAGTTAACTCACACAAATTTCAGTGGGGCTACAGGGTCACAGAGATGTACAAAGCCCTGTGTTATGCAATATGTAACATATCCAGCTAGAAGGGAATTCTGGCTTTGCAGTTACACTACAACCAGAACTCTCAAACCAGACCAGACAGAAAGTCCACTTATCAAACTTTCTATAGCTGACACTGATATCCAAGTTTCTTGTTTCACAATGAGCCCCAGAGAACTCAGAAACAAAACCTGCATTTGAATTTTATTGCAAGTCTAAAGTAGGGAAAACCTGCTGTGAGAACTCCTCCTAGTGTCTTTCCCTTCTGCTTTCATAATTAGTTTTGAGCAGTGGTTGGACTCTTAAAGGAATAAAATTTCCCAGTATTTCCAGAAATGTTCAGTTTGTGGATTTAACTATTCATTATTTGTTAGACTACAGGTGCAATTCTTTAGAAGAAGCTTATAAATGTCAGTGTATTCTATCCCTGGTTTTGACCTTTCTTGACTTATTGCAGTGTGCGCTCGCAGCCCAGAAAGCCAACTGTATCCTGGGCTGCATCAAAAGGAGTGTGACCAGGAGGTCGAGGTAGATGATCCTGCCCCTTTACTCTGCTCTTGTGAGACCTCACTTGGAGGATTGTGTGCAGTTCTGGTGTCCTCAACATCAAAAGGGCAATGAACTGTTGGAACAACTCCAGAGGAGTCCACAAGGATGATCATGGGACTGGAGCACCTCCTGTATGAAGATAGGATGAGAAAGTTGAGGCTGTTCAGCCTGGAGAAG
>JAOEHY010019275.1:0-14329 GCA_025447955.1 Psilopsiagon aurifrons | reverse complement strand
GGTGAGGCACTGGAATGGGTTGCCCAGGGAAGTTGTGAATGCTCCATCGCTGGCAGTGTTCAAGGCCAGGATGGACACAGCCTTGGATGATATGGTTTAGTGTGAGGTGTTCCTGGCCATGGCAGGGGGATTGGAACTGAATGATCTTAAGGTCCTTTCCAACCCTAACTATTCTATGATTCTATGAATCTCTGTTTAGTGAATTTAAGCAAGCTGATGATTCACTCCTCCTGAGTGTTTTTCACAGCCACTTTAGAAGTAATTTGTGGATCCTTCAGGCTTTGCACACCATAGCTTGAAGACCACTCCTTTGTTAATGAGAACTGATATGCAAAAAAAACCCTCATCATGGATTGGAATTAAAAATAGAGTAGCTTGCTAAAACAGAATAGAAAAGGGGACCTCAAGCTGAGGAACTCTCAAGAGCTATGCAGATTCAAATAGAATTGAAGAGCATTCTTTTGGCACTTCTGCTTTGTCACACTTAACGCACAAGTGCCGCTCAATCCAGAGGTAATGAACATTCCCACTAGAATAAAAAGACCTTCATTTAATATTGTATCTCCTATCATTGTAATTTAATTAACTAGTGTTGACATACAGATGTCATGGTCCAAGGAGAGGTCATTGGGAACAGGAAGGGAACAGCTGTCACAGAACTATTAAATGGGATAGTAAGCAGAGACCTTGAAGGAGGTGACAGCTGACAGGGTCCAATCAGTTGACAGTAATGGGATAGGAAGGAACCATGTCTGGGATGTACAAAACTATTTTTAACCCCTCCACATATGTTTAAAACATATCAGCTGCATATTCCATTTAAAACAGGTTCACTGAGCTGCATCTTAATGCCCCCAAGTGCATAGTTAACCTATGAGATGACCACACTGAATAAGGATCCAGACATCAGGGAGAGTAACGTAAGGGTGGGAGAAACTTCAGGAGTCTAGGTCTATTACTTTCCATACACTGATTAGTTCCTGTTGAAACAGTACAGCCTAAATGTGCAAACTGTGCCTTTATGGGACCAAAGAGAAAGCTTGAGCAAATACAGAAGGGTGAAAAGGAGTATTGGGGTAGAGAAACCTTTGCTCAGAAGCAGAGAAAGATGTTTTTTTCCTTGGTTTTTCACAACTCAAACACTATACAAATTACATCCTTTAACTTTAAGTACAACTTTACATGCAGCTTACAAGTCTTGCCCTGTAATTGAAAAATACTGGTATTTCCAGGGAAGGTACTATACTCATGCTTATGACCAAATTTCTTGTATCTATCTCAGCTTGCATACACTCAAACAGTATTGCCAGATTAAAGGTGGGATGACAGTGAGTAATGGAAAAGCCAAAGCTAAAATTAAGGAAGTCTTCTCAATGGTGGGATACACTGGACTGTGGAATTGCAACCAAATTGGGAGATTTTGCTCATGATGTACTTAAATACAACTTGCACAAAATATTTTTGAAAACTCCATGAACTACCTGCAAATTTTCAGGTAAAGGGGTGAATAGAGATGGGTACAGAAGAAGGCAGATAGACAGAGACACCACCAGAATTTATATACTGCCTGTAAAGTTTTTCTCACTTCCTATGAATTTACATTTCCTTTTGAGATAGTTTGTGCCACAGAACATTAATTGTACTAGTACAAAGAACTCAGCACATTAGAAATATTATATACTCCTCGATTTATGTACTTGGATATCTATTTTAATTTACATGTATTTAGAAATATTTTAAAGTTGCTCATTGGTATAATTAGGAGAACTAGCCCCAGAACTGCTCATGTTAAAAACGTATCTTGTTCTATGTGGCAAATCAGCTTGATTGTCCTGCCTTCTGCTAGACAAAACTACAAAGCATCTATAGCAGCCCCAGACTAGATGATAAATGTATAGATAAGAGGAACCCTGATTAGATCTGTGGGTGATGTTGACGCACTGTTATGACAAAACAAACACCCAATAGGCTGTACTTATCAAAAGAAGTCCAAACCTCAGAAACAGCTATCAATCCAATGATCCAATGAGTGCTACTGAAGGCTTAGTCAGTGATAAACCCCTCTAAAGACGTAAGGTATCACATGCCACATTTCAGCTCAAACTCTCTAAGTTGAAATCCTCATCTCTTCCTTCCTTTCCTCTTCCAGAGCTACAGATGCTCTGGAAATCCCAAGTCTGGACTGCAGTACTTCAATAAACACTGTGCTTGCATTATGAGCAAGCCTTTTTGGCTTGACAATAAAAGGAGCACCAGAAGTGTTTGGTTTTATCTTCAGCCTAGACTGACTACAGACATGATTTTTCAGACCAATGGGACTGCTATTTTCTTAGAAAAGTTTTTGGGGAAAAAAAAAAGGAAACATGCTGAATAATCCTCCATTTTTCTATGTATTACCTGCTTGTCTTCTTATTGAACATGGCTTCATTATAAGGGTGTGTTCCACTTCACTGAAATCTGCTTGGTTCTGGTGATAGCAGGAACAGCAGCCAGAGGAAGTTCCTTTTCCTAAAGAAATTTTAAAATTACATCTTTCATCCTTTCTCTGTTTACCAAAATGCGAACTATGACAGGCAACAACTCCAGGATGACCTATGTGGTCCCTGTAAGGTGATCAGCCACAATTCTGGGATAACATCCAGAATAACCAGACAAGCTTACATTTACAAATGGCAGAGTGGAACTATGCAAATTGTGGGAGTGAGATTGGTTTCAATAGGGGACAGCCTTTTTCTTAAGCCTATTTCAGAGTTTTTGCATGAGCTCCTTCATCTCCCTGCTACTGAAGCCAGGCATGTTCTGCTAAAGGTGAACATAACACTCATGGCTCTTTGTATTAACGCATGATGTCTTCTTTCTTGCCCATCGGGATGCTGTATGTGTTTCCAAACGATTCTCTGTGTCATTCTGGAGTACAGCAGCTTCTTGCGCACAGTAAATCGGTAAGGTTTCAACAATTTCTTTTTCTATATAAGATCTTTTACATTAAAAATGCAACAACAGAAAAAAAAGTCCTTCCCAAAGCCAGGCAACCAAATTTTCACTTTGTTTTGCTAAACCAAACATTAATTCTTCCATAATTGCAAGTTCTTTGGTTAAACTATAAGTAGACCATTGTAAATACTGTCTTGTTAGCCATTACTCATTGCTGTATGTGCCTTCATTTTTTTTTAGTTTCCTATAGACAGCAACTATATTTACAATAGATGAAAAATATTTTAATAACCTCCAATTCATTTTAGTGAAGAGAAAAAAGGCCCTGGGTAGAAAAGGATTTGTCTCTTATTAACATAAACCAACCACCTTGTTCCTAAGGCGTTCTCAGGATGTCAGTCCAGTTCCTTGCTTTGCCACATGTTTTGAATATGACCACACCAGGAAAACAAATCTCCACGTGTTTCTATTACCCATCATTAAAGGGAAGTTAATATTTATTTGCCTTGGCTAATAGAAAGCAAACCACTTGGGCAGTAGCTGGATTTTAATCACTATATATAAATAGCAGTAAAACTAGTTTTATTCCATCATTTTAGGTAACAATATAGGAAAAGTTAGACTACTAGATTTTTCATGAAGAAGTGGCTGCATCAAGCCAGTATGTAGCTCGCCAAGCCTGCAGGTGTTTTTAAATCCTCTCAATAGTGGCATTCAGACCCTCTAATCCCTTTCTGCAGAGGTGAAGGAAAATCTGAATCCCAATCTGATGTTGATGTCTGGGAAATCCTGAGGAAAGCTCCTCCTTCTGAATACGAGAAAATTGCTTTTCAGTATGGGATCACAGATTTGCGTGGGATGCTGAAACGCCTCAAACGCATAAAGAAGGAAGAGAAAAAAAGTACAGGTTGGCAAGCTGTATTTATTCCAAACAAATGTGTTCTTACCTTCTTCGAGTATTAACAGCAGCTAGCAGCAGCCATGAGAAAAGCATGAGGAATAGAAGTTTCCTATTCCAATTGTTACACAGTTTTACATGTGAAATGCTGATTCCCAAAGGATAAAGTGATGTCCAAAGCTCTGAGCTACCTTCCTCTGAAAATCTGGATATTCTGAACCTGCTCATTTTAACTAGTTTCTTCTGCCTTATCTCTAATTTTTCCCTGACCAGAAAGCAACAACACCCCCACTCCTAAAACTGGTCAGTATGTCAGATATCAGTGGTCCACTTAAAGAACTTAATTTTCATTCAGATGATATATTTGGAATTCTTGAGCCTTTTCTAGACTTGTGAAGTATTAATTGCCTAATTTTAACTAATTCATTTTAAAAGTCTGAAACAGAGAAGGCAAACTGCCATTCACCAGTGAGAATATCAGTATCATTTTCCTACGTGGGTAGACAAAGCTGCAACTCTGTGTAGGATGTGTTGAAGTACATATCCACATCTGATTTAGAATATTCTACCGTGCTTATTTTCGTTTCTATTGCGTACTTTTCATCCTATATTAAGGAAAATAGAAAACAGAACAAGATGAACAGCAGACAGGAATGGTAAAAAAAGGAAACAGGGATGCAGAAAGCAGGGAAGATTTAAGATGATGTTAAACCATACGAAAGGAAATGAAGAATTACTTCCCTGATAGAGAATGCAAAAATAAATGTTAAGTATAAAAATGAGTAAGATACTATTTCTTTTTTTAATCATTCTTTGTCATAGCATTCCTCAAGAAACTGGATCCAGCTTACCAAGTAGATAAAGGGCAAAAGATCAAATTGATGGTTGAAGTCGCCAACCCAGATGCTGATGTGAAATGGCTGAAGAACGGACAGGAGATCCAAGTGAGCGGCAGGTAAAGTAGAAACATGGGAAATCCCCAAGAGAAGGAGCTACAGCTTGGACGAAGTGGGAAAACTAGCTTTTCTTGTGAAGAAAGGGATGTAAGGGGGAGAAATGGGCGCTGAGAAAGAATCTTCATAAAGCTTTGTCTTAGGGACCGTTTGCTTATCTCATCACTTTTTCTTTTTTTCCCCTCTGCTCTGTATACCAACACATGAAACTGGATGCTTCCATCTACCTGTGTAGCAAGTAAGTCCTCAGATTACATTCTGATCTTCGTGTGCGTATCCAGGGTTCAAAATTGCTTTCTCGTGATGCAGGGTATACTTCAGTGCAGCTTGTTTGTCAACCCTGTTTCCAGTGATTACGTGCTGAAGCCACGACAAAGTGTTTTTAAGGGTAGTCAGGTTTGTTGATTTGCTAGATGTTAGAAAAGCACATGACACAGAAGTTTGTACTTCTCACACTTGTATAAAGATTTCTCCATAATTTCCTATGCTATAGTTTTTCAAGCACTACTGCTGTCCACTGCACCAGGACAGGGATATAGGGCTTGAGTCTTAAACCTTGCCACAGATGCCAGAAAAAGAAGGAATCTTTTCCTCTGTCAGGTGGGGAAGACAGTGTCTGGGTTGAAAGGAGTTTGATTCTGAAAATTATGTTCAGATTCTCTTTTCAGATATATTTTTGAGTCTGTTGGGAATAAGAGAATACTGACCATAAACCACTGCTCTCTGGCTGATGATGCAGCATATGAATGTGTGGTAGGGGATGAGAAGAGCTTCACGGAATTGTTTGTAAAAGGTGAGCAAGAAACTTTCAATTACTGTCACCTTCTCTACTCTCAGATTAGATAATCTCACAGGAAAGGAAATTCTCAAACCTGAACAGATTCTGAGATCTCTTGAAGTATGTATTTTTCTTACAGTTAACTGAAGGAAAATTATTCCTATAGCTGCAACTAAGAAAACAGAGGAAAACAGCACAGTGATAATTACCATTAATTCTCATTTGGGAAGTGATTTACTTCTTCCCAACAATAGGGCTAGAAAGTTACTTTAAAAATTTGATTCCACTCCATATAAACTCTACAGGCAAGAAACTAATGCCTCTGGTTTAGAATTTCAGACTCTATATGAAACTTGATTAATTCTGTGTTTGCATTCTGCCTCATGAAGCAAAACCTGAAAGGTCATTTGGTAATATTGGTAATGTGATCCGGCACAGTAAATCTGAAGTTTCAGCATAGACAGCATCACCATGGGGCTCTTCCTGTACAGTGCAGAGTGCTGAAATCTACCTCTGGTTTTCAGTCTTTTAGAATACTGTTTTAATAAAAGTATCTTCATTTTCAGAACCTCCAATCCTGATCACTCACCCACTAGAAGACCAGATGGTGATGGTTGGAGAGAGGGTGGAGTTTGAATGTGAAGTGTCTGAGGAAGGAGCTACTGTGAAATGGTAAGAAAATAGAAAAGGGGAAAAAAGCCCCAAACAACATGAAACCATGTCACTCCACGGGATGTTCTGGGTCCATTGTTTGTGTATTAGAGCTGTGAATACAAAGGAAGAAGTCATCCTATATAACTGCTTTCATAAAAAGACTGATCCTCCTCCTATATGTCAAACATTGAGGAGGAACTGAGAGGCCAGAAAAAAAAAAGGTATAGATATTTTATAGGGTCCCTAGGATTTCTTGTGCAGTGTTTACAGGGTGCTGCTGACTGTACCCAGCTGTTAGCTTTAAGCTGTTCTAAACATTTGACAGTAATCTCTAACTATTGGCCAGACTAATCAGATCTGTACTGTGATGAGCCTGCTGTACGTTATGGAATCTTCTAGTCTTCTCAACCACAGACAGGTGTGGTGTTTGGTTCTCTTAAAAAGCATTTTTTCTTCGGTAAAAAGTTAGTGTCTCCTGAGACACAGAAAGAAGATAATTGACTTATTTTAACATATCTGTTGTAGTGATCCTGTAAAAGCAATCATTATGCATATGCAGTGAGTAGGATTAAGATGGCAAACATTTAGACCATAGAGTCCATTTTATTGGGCATTCCAGCCAAGCGGAAGCTGGGTTCATGTTGTTTGGGCAGGCACAGCAGGCAGTGCTCACATACCAGGTCTTACTCACACTGTTCTCACTTCATTCTCTATCAGGTGAAACTTTCTTTTGCTTGTTAACAGCTTCAGGCACATGGTTATCAACTGTTCCCACAATGCCCATTACATTCCTGGAAAGTGCCAAACTCTCATCTGCTCTCCCAAAGGAAGGAACTGAGAATTTAAATAGAGCTCAAGAGCTAGTGCAGCATATGCATTACACTGTTAAAGCCACATGCACAGGCACGCACATGCTATTGTTCAGGAACTGCCTGGTCACAGGAGATGGGGACAATCAGATCTGTTCCTCTCAGAGCACAGTGCAGCTGCCACACTTTGATCCTTTGCCTTTGAACAACTCCCATACATCTTACAGGGCTGCTATCTGTGGGCTGGGCATTTGGTGTGACAAGGCCAAACCAGCAGCTGTCTCAGCCTGAAATGAAGCAAGTGGCCAGAGAAACTCTTCAAACTATAGCAACAGAAAACTGAGCACTTAGACATTTACGCTGTATCTTACTGGGTTTATTATGTGAGACAGTCAATGCTCTTGCAACAAAGGGAGTATTTTGGACAATGGAGGACAGTGTCCAGGGAAAACATGAAACACAATATGGAGAAAGAGTTTCAGTTTTATGGCTCATTAGGGAAATGCTCAATAGTTTAAGCCAAGTAACAGGCACTAACTCAGGGCACCTGTTTATAGCACCCTTTAAACCTGGAATATGAAATCACAAGCACATGGATAAAAGCAATTATGTGACTTGCGCAAGACAAATAACGCTCACAACCTCTTCGGCTTGGCCATCAGACTAGGACTTGGAGAGCTCATTATGTGAGTCTCTTCACGGTAATCAAGAAAGAATGTTCTCTTGATCACCTGGAAATGTCTCACATTATTATTATGCATTACTATGGAATAGCTATTTTAAAAATTCAGGTGCTTTTGGAAATGATCCTTGAAGAAGTTTTGATGTGATTTTTCCCATCTCTGAATGCTGGATGCTTCATCTGATCAGTTCCAAAGGAAAACAAACCCTAGTAATGTAACAGCAACAATACATCTCTGCATCCCCATTATCACATAGTACCTACATCAGCCTTGTCTCGGAAGACATTAACCAATTTGTCCTTGGAATCGAAACAGGAAGTAGGAAAGCATTTCCAGACAGTCACTGAGTGGCAAAGTTGAGAACAGATATTTGATCTTGCAGATGTTCTGGACTTGTATAGGCTAAACTATGGCTAACCTACCTATTATTGCACTAGTGCTTCAAGTCTGAGGCTGGACCAGATGACCTACTGTGATCTTTAAACTAACACTTTATGGTTCTATAAAATCTTCCACTTACACTTTGGTATCAACTGATTCTTCTACCTCATTGATCCAGTTACCAAAGGAAGGCCTCTAACATTACCTTATATGAGAGTTTTCACTTTTCACTGAAGTATCATTTTAAGTGAAATGATATCTGGGAGCTGTGGGGTTTTTTTGAGGTTTATGTTTTTATCACTCCACTATTTGTCAGTACAACCTTCTGCAAACTCTACTCACAACAGTGTCAGCAAAGTGCTAGTCAGTAAAATAAACACAGGTTAAATGTACTATTCCCTTCCCAGGGGCTTCAGACACTAGCCATTGTAAAGAGCCTATTTTCATTATTTACACAAGATTTTAAGAAATCTCTTTCTTAACAATGGCTGAACATTCAGATATTTTTCATGAGCCATATGTCAAAATTCCTCACTAAAAAAGAAATGAAGAAGTTCAGCTTTGGAACACTAACCACAGTGCAAGTGCCTGGTTTTGTCAGAGCAGTGTGTCAAACTTCTAGATCACAGTGTGTTCTCAGAAGTTCAGCAGAGGTTTACTCATTGCTATGTAGCACTTGTTCCAGAACTAATCTGCATGAATCATAGAATCATAGAATTGTTAGGGCTGGAAAGGGCCTTAAGATCATCTAGTTGAATGAGACTATTAGCCTTAGGAGAACATCTTGCATGTGGTCTCAGACTCTTGCCACTCATCAATCACAGGAAATGTTATCCTGACATAACACTAAGACTCCATTTCATGTGGCTGTTAAAGGCATCTTCTGTTTCCTCCCTTACTTACGTTGTGCTGTGGTCTGGAAGGGAGAAACCAGTGATTTTCCAAAATCAAAGATAAGATCCAAAAATCTGTGCTGTAAAGTACAGTTAGGAAGGAGTAAACTGTAGTTATCTTGAAACGCAGTTGCAGCCGATACATCTAAGTCTCAAGTCAGAGGATTCCTCTCTCTGCTTGAAGTTTAGATTTTCTGATTTACTTCAGCGAACTAACAGAGGCAGAATGTTTTCTTGCTTATATCTACCTAGAAATTAGAGCTATATTATTTTAAGGAGTCCTTAAGTAGCATTTCAATTTGCTATCCTGTAGGCATATTTCTTAAGCTGAATAGTCACTGGTAATGAATAACAGAAATTACACAAGATAGAAAAGTCCTGTTCTATTAAAAGCATAACATCATTTCTATTTTTCTTACCATGTGGGTAAGTAGCAAAGATAAGAACATTTTCATTTACAAACTGCAGCAGTATTCAAGTAATATCATATAAATATATTCAAATAATAATGAAAACTATAAAATGCTACAAAAGGAATATGCTGAGGAAACTACAAGTTCTTTTCTTGCAGCCTGTTCATGTTGCTTCGGATTAACAACAGGAAATCTTGAGTATTTTTGTGTGACCTTGACTGAGCAGCATGAATCCTCTCTGCTCATTTCCCTTTGTGACGATTGGAAATGACAATAATTAAATTTCCTCCCAGGCTGGATGGTGAAGCTTAATTTAGTAATGTCTTAAATAAACTGGGACAGCCTTCAATGTAAAGGGCTACAAAATCCAAAATATTCACTTCAATCCATGCTGAAATATTCTTAGTTTACTGATGGCCACAAACCATGGATTTATAACTATCATAACTTACATCAGGAAAATTAAGACTTCTAAGTCATTTCTCAGCAAGTTCCATTTACATCATGGCAATTTATAAAATAGCAAATTCTTTGCAGCTGAAGCGTCTTCATCCCTGTATCTTCTACAGCATTTAATAGACGTTCATTATTATCTATAATAAATAAATCTATACATAAATACTAAGAATTAAGTAAATCCTGTGAGTAAACTCTCTTGAACCAGAAGTCAAATACCTAGTGCAAATTAATGATCAAGCTAGAAGTATTTCTGGTTCCAACAATATTTTGTTAACTTGAAATGTCATGAAGATTAAATTTATCTTGTGCCTTGCAATCTCTAGTAATATTGAGCTGACTCTTACTCTCTTCTAACCATTGAAAAATGGCTCAATACTATTTGTGGCATTGCAGGGAAAAGGATGGGGTTGAGCTGACACGAGAAGAAACGTTCAAATATCGATTCAAGAAAGATGGCAAAAAGCAGTATCTAATTATTAATGAGTCAACCAAAGAGGACAGTGGACACTACACAGTGAAGACCAATGGTGGGGTATCAGTTGCTGAACTGATTGTACAAGGTAGGCACCAAATTAAAACAGGCTAAGGTAACCTTTTCCAGGATAGTGCATAGGGGTAGCATAATCCATACACCAAGGAAAAAGAACACTTAATAAGGGCCATAAGGTTCAATAATAAAGGGTGTCAAGGATGTAACAGATACTCTGATAATCACAGGTGCTTAGCTATCAGCCCTGTTTAAGCACTGTGAGCTGTGGCTTTCCCTTCATATATCATTCTTCCACACACAGCTTGCTCAGCCTTAGCGTTGTCTACTAAGTAAATCCACACCAAGCGTTTACTTACAGCGCTATTGTGATTTGATAATGTGCATATCTATTGTTCTCCCAACATCAGAGAAAAAGCTGGAAGTTTATCAGAGCATTGCGGACCTGACAGTGAAGGCACGTGACCAGGCAGTCTTCAAGTGTGAAGTTTCTGATGAAAATGTGAAAGGAATCTGGTTGAAAAACGGAAAGGAAGTGGTTCCAAATGAAAGGATAAAGATCTCCCACATTGGCAGGTTAGTCTTGTTTCAGAAAGCATTTATATGCTTGGGTATTGCATTACTTTGTGCAGAAACCGTTATCTCAGAGGACAGGAATATAGAACAAGACCCTGTCTTGGGTCCAGCTTAAAGGAAAAAGTTTAAAACCTTCACATATGCAATCAACATATATTCAGACTTGCTTTTGTATGCATGCAGTCTTCTGTGATAGTATATTTTGCATGTATGGCATCAGCGGTATAGCAGCAGAATTCAGTCTCTTTTTTTATTAGGATTTCATGTTTTCTTTGTATTCAAGCAACCTAGAAAACACATTGCCAATAACTTTAAAATTAGAAGTAGTATTCAGACAGATAAAGACAGCATGTGTATATAAACCTCCTCAGAAAAACTAGTGTTCATATTAACACACAGATGTGCAATCTTGTGCTCAAGTTTCTTAGCAGTCTGACTACTACTGGAAATGGAAACCAAGACTGAAAAGACACATAAGCATTGCATGCTAGGTAGTCTTCCTTGGTACTCTCTTCTATATTTTGTTTTGAATTTACAATATACAGGGGTGGAGCATTGATTTTTAGCTTGGTTTTCAAGAATTTATTGTAGCCACAATCTGCTCAAATGAAACCATTCAGCAGTATTAGAGCTGCCCTTGTAAAGGACTGGACTAAAGCAGAGAAACAGCTTCTTTTATTCAGACTAGACTATATACTTTGGCAAGAAAAATCCATTCATAGACAACATGCTGCATGGATTTGCTTGAATACTGAAAATAGAGCAGTCCTGGTGATTGCTGACTTGATGTTACAACAAGGGGACAAGAAGTAGTAATGTCGGTTAATATCCCACAGACTGCACCTTGTCTCTTGAAATAACCTTATTTCTCGTGGAGAGGTAAAGGAATGCAATGTATTTGTTCATGTTTCCAGAATCCATAAGCTAACTATTGAGGATGTAACACCAGATGATGAGGCTGATTATTCCTTCATCCCTCAGGGATTTGCTTACAACCTTTCTGCCAAGCTTCAGTTTTTGGGTAAGTTATCTTAGGATGTGTAATTGAAATTCTAGAGGGATAAAAAAATGGCATTAATCATGGTTACAGCAGGAAAGAGTATGCAGCACCTCCTTCCTGGTACCTCAATATAGGCACACTTCATTTCCCTGTTAATTTATGTTATCAACATGTTTTAGTGAGCCTGTTTTCCAGTTTATTGCATTAATCCATGTATGTATATGTCTAATGAGGTTTTAATGATGAATAGCTTTAGAATTACATTGTGAGAGCAGATTCTGTGTAAATTCTGTTTTCTGATCTGTTTTTCCTCTCCCTCCCCTCTTTCCCAGAGGTCAAGATTGATTTTGTACCAAGAGAAGGTAAGAACAGAAGTTGTTATTTATATGCAAGCAAATAAGTTTTCAGTAGCAAAGGAATGAGTGATTTTTCATTTTTGATTTAGTGTATGAATATTCACTATTTTATTTCTCCATACAGAGCACTTAAACTAAAATTTAAAACTTATATTCTCTGCCTTTGCCATAGAACCTCCTAAAATCCACCTTGACTGCCTGGGCCAATCCCCTGACACTATTATTGTGGTGGCTGGGAACAAATTGCGATTGGATGTTCCCATATCAGGAGATCCAACACCCACTGTCATCTGGCAGAAAGTAAACAAGGTAATGTGGAACTTGGCACAATGGCTGAAGCAAGGAGGTCACAATGGGAGATCCATTTTCTGTCTGAAATGTTACTCTGATTTGCAAGTCTTAGTTATATTTTCATCTTCCTTTTACATATCTGCAGTGCAGCTGTTTGGGATTCTGCTGGTTTTGTGACAGTCACCCTGAACTGTTCTTTTCCTAAACTGTTGCCTTGTTTTCTATTCCAAAAGAAGGGCTTAGTATGTGTGAGTTGACATACGTACATGCAAACAGGTTATGTGTTTAGTCTCTTTCTACCTCAGAGAAAAGGAAATAAACGATGAGCCATTCCCACCACCTTCACCTGATAGGATGGACATGTTCGAACTTGGAAGCTTTTTTTTTTGATCTTTCTCAGGAATTCTACAGTCTGTGAAGAAAACTTCTTCTTATCAGACCACTGGGATAAAACTGTATTTGGTATGATGAAAATTAAGGACACTTGCTATTTGCCTTATCAAACCAATTACAAGACATCAAAGAGAGAACTTAGAAACTAGACGCAAAATGTTAAGAAGGGCTCCTTTTCTGGCCATCTCAGAACATCCCCACCCCTCACCATCTGTGGGCTCTTAAGCTGTAACTAGCACAAAACACCGAAATACTTTGCATAATATTCTACAGCGTCATTACACTTCCCATATGTGTAGATACAGACAAAATAATATTGCCAGTTAGATAAATTTCCCTAATAAGACCTAGGTCTTTTTTCTGCAATGCAGTATTAGTACGGAAACATAACAGCCATTTGTCTCTATTTTGGGAACCAAGAAAAATTGACTTTCTCATGCACAAGTTTCTTTGATAAAATGATGACTGGGTATCAGACAACACCTATACAGTGGTATTTTTAAGGCATCGGGTCTCACCATCAACATCTGACCTACTATTCCATTGTTACAGAAAGAAGTAATCCTTTTTTGTTTGTAGTTACAAGATGAGTGACCAGTACCACAGGACACAGACAGGTTTACAATTAGTTAGAGTTCTATAGCAGGAATGTTGTGCATCTTTGTTAAGCTGTAAATTTCGTTTTGCTTACTTACTCTTCCTTTAATTCACTGCAGTCTGATACATCTATTTCCATCTCTACTTTTGACTTTTGTATCAGTCGATTTCCTTCCCAGGTCTGCTTCCTGCCTTCACTTTGCTCTTCACTTTTCTCACACTTCCATCTTCAACCCCTGTAACAAACATATGGATTCTCTGTTGTCTGGAAGAAACAGCTTTGCTGCTATGCTCAGAAAGCCTTAGCTGACTTTGTCTAGTTTCTTTGCTTATCTAGAAAACCGACCTTACTCGAAGCAATGAAGATTCCATGAGTCCCACAGAAAATGGCAGTGACTTAAATACTGATGGTAAGGTAAGTTCTTCATTATCCATGCAGAGACACAAATATACTTAGTGTTTTCCAGATATAAGGTAATATCCAGAAGGAAATAAAATTAAATTCAGTAGATATTAAACTGGAGAAGCAAAGAGAACATCAGGCCCAATATCCTGCCTCATAATGGTAAGTATCAAACATTTTGAGTGGGCACAAGAGATCTGGGAAGCAATTTTAGACTAAGATGCTGATTGAGGAAATCTCCTTCTAATCACCATCACATGGTAGCTGGATGTCCTGGGTTCAGCAGTAGCAGTCTTTTTTCTCCTTCTTAGCAGCTGGTGCAGTGCTGTGGTTTTGACTTTCAGCCTGGGAACAGCACTGATAACACCGAT
>JAOEHY010019274.1:0-49144 GCA_025447955.1 Psilopsiagon aurifrons | reverse complement strand
TTCTTTCGATTCTCCTTCCCATCCCTCCAGGAGCAGAGGGAAGAAAAAGGGGGAAGTGAGTGAACAAACTGCGTGGCCGATTTATGGCTTAAACCACGACAGAGGGGTCAGTTCAGACTGGTTGGCTTTTTTAGATCTGTTTTTCAATGGAACTATGAATTGTACTCAAAGTGAAATTGCATAATGTTGGATTCTCAACCAAAGAGAACTGTAAATGAGATGCAGATTAAATACCTGAGGCTCTAGATATTAACAGACTTTTAGAAGTAGAGGTTCCCATCAGGCTATGCAAATTGAATCAGTTGAATTTCTCAGATATAGAATTTCACAGATAAATTCTTGTGTCATTTGATACTCTGGTTCCATCCTGGACTGGACCTCATCAGTGACAAACATTTCTCTCTAGGCTTGACATGACAGACACATGCTTTAACACATGCTTCATGCTGATGGGCATGTGCCATGGACTAACAGCCTCACTTACAGTACTACAGGGAGATGTCTCAGAGATCACAGTGTCCTTTGAGAACAGCTGGAGAAACTCAACTCTCAGAATCAGGAGTTAAACTTGTCAAAAGAGCACTTTTACAGTACGATTTTAGGACTACCTCAAGCAGGAGGTTCAAAGTTGATATACATATTGAGCTAAAAGAATAAAGGCCAAATGCGGCTTTCAGCCTGTTCAACCAGAGTGGTGTTGAGACATGACTCCTGACAAAGTGAAAGCTTATACTGGCTTGAATACATAGCAGCATCGCTATATTATGTGCCCACATTATGAATTTGCATGAGGACTACACTGAGGGTCAGCCTCTGAAATAGAGCTGTGCAATCTTGGCCCCAAAATCTGGCAATTTACAAGGTAAGATAAGTATAATGAACAAAGTCTTGAGTTTCTAACATAGACTCAGATCCCATACTTGCATCACAGATTTACCTGAGACTTTTAAATCAAAAGTAAGAGTGTCATCTCCAATTTTGCATGTGTATGTTCCTTCATCTTCTTTTGTGACAGCTGATGCCACGAGCTTATGCAGTTTTCCTTTATCTTCCACAGTGAATTTCTTGCTGGCTGTGATTTCTTTGCCATTTTTGTACCACTTAACCATGACGTTGGCCTCAGAGGTCTCAGAAACGAATTCAGCCTGTTTTCCAGGGATGGCTCTTATAACTCCTCCACTTTTCTCTTTGTTTATGAAATTTGCGAGTGCTAAAACAAAATATAGATTCATAGTGCTGGTAATTGGGGGGGACATTAGTAAATATGTACACTTACATATATGTTATGTATTAATTTATCACAAGACCAAATGTGAATGCTTAATTATGGATCCAATTACTAGATTCTAATTCAGAGCAGTCTTTATAAACCATATACCTGATTATCATATGTCCAATAACCAGAGCACGTAGACAACTAGAGGATGCGTGAAAAGGCAATGAAGCCCTAAGCAAAAAGGCTTAAAGAAAATATCTGAAAGGTGAGGAAAGGAGTGAAACAAGCAAACTGGAGGGAAAGCAATGAAGGTTATTCAATCTTTGTATTGTAAACACCTGGCAAAGAAACTGACTCTAAAAGAAGTTAAAATGTAATCTAGATATATTAAATTAAAAATCTGTACAGATATCACGTTGGGCTGAAATGAAAAGAAATTTCTGCCTGGAAATTAACTGGAGCAAAGACAAACAATAAATCTGGAACCATACTAACATGTAGCAAAATAATCAATCCGCCAATTGCCTCGAAGCACAGATTCAAAAACCCACCAATATCCTAGCTAAAAGCATCTTTTCCATGTGACTCCTTTTAAAAAGTGAGTCTCCATCTTCTTTGTAGCTACCTTTTAAATACAAGACCATGGTGATAAGGCTTCTCCTGAAGCTTTTCCATAGGCTGAACAAACCCAGCTCTCTTGGCCTTTCCCCATATGGCTGCCCAGTCCTTGGATCATCTTTGTGGGTCTTCTATGGACCCTATCCAGCCTGTCCTCATCTTTTTTGCATAATAAGGACCAAAACTGAACATAGTATTCCAGGTGTGCACTGACAAGTGCCAATAGCATTATTATAACTTAGCCTATAGGTTAAAAGTTTGAAGATGAAGAAGATGGCGATAGGTTCATTCATGCACCTTTCACTTCCTCAGAAAAACAGAGTGAAAAATACAACCACAGCAGCCTGAAGGAGCCTTCTCAGATGATTGGGTTTAATGCAGGAGGTCATGTGTTGGGGGATGCCTGACACGTGAAGCCTCGTGGCAGTGGAGGGGCTGCAGTGACAAATGGCAAGTGCATTTTCTAGCGGGGCTTGTTTGGGCAGGAGGCCAAACACAGTGACACACCTCTGGCCATGGCTTGGCACGGTGGCCTCTCGGCAGCCACATGATGCTCACGAGCCAGACACAGCTGACCTGCTCATCAAATGATTCACCAGCTAGCTGTGTCTGATTTACAGGAGGAACAGGAAAGGTGGCAATACTGAAATGCAAAATACTGGAACAGCATTTGTGAGCCTCATCTTGTGAGGATCAGAAGCATCAAAGCTGACTCTCCAGGAAAAAAGCTACAAACAGCAGTTGCTTAAGTTACAGATAGTCAACACAGATTTTAAAATAATAGCATTGATCACTGATTTTATGGTCACATTACAGTGAAAAGTACACGGAAATGTCCATCCTCTAGTTCAATTACAGCTGTGGGTAGACCTGCCAGCATGAAAAATGATACTAAAGAGGCAGAAAGAGTGAGAAGAAAACCTGAATGAAGAGCGGCTGCCAAGTGTAGACAGCGCTTTCTCCGTGGATTTAGTCACACTTTCAAACTATTTTTTTCAGCTCTTTTGAGTTTGCTTTTTGAGAATAACCAAGTAATTTGTCAAATGCAAACCACAGAGATCACTCAGGGGCTTTTTTCTTTTCACAGAGACCAAGGAGGGAGAGAAGCCAGCAGAACACGGTGATGAAGCACCCCATTCTTACTCAGCATATAAACAGTGTGATCATTCCTGGGAAGAGGGTGAGGTATGGTATGGAACAATGAAATCAAAAGGCTTTCCAAAGGGAACTTGCCAATTCAAAGCAAAATCGCCAAAGAACTCACCCCAAATCATGTCTGACAACAGGCTATACTGACCTGAAGTCAGGTCATACACTGTGAACCTCAGCCAATATCCGGATGATACCCATGAGGAAGGGTCTAAAGATACACTGGGGATCTTCAGCCAAAATCTGGTCCCATTCAAGGCAGACAAAACTCATATGAACTAGTTCACAAAAGCTTGTACAGATGGGAAGGCTTGTTAGACGGAAGCTTAATGCTGTGGTTTCAGGGTAAAAAGGCTCAAAACTTCATGTTTTGCTCTGGGAGTGAAGTGCCCACAAGATGATAGATAGCAGGCAATCTGGACGGAAGAGATTGCCGTGAAAGCAAAAACAACTGAAGAACAGGGCACCTGTAAAACAGCAGTGGTTCAAATCTAACAAGCAGGAAACATTAAAAGAAAATTGTATTTTGTTATTTACTCTATACAGCCTTCCATCTGAATACCTTGCATATAACAGTCATAGAATTCTTGAATTGTTTGGATTGGAAAGGACCTGAAAGTTCATCCAGTTCTAATCCCCTGCCAAAGGCAGGGACATGTGGACGCCTTCCACTAGACCAGGTTGTTCCAAGCCCTGTCCAAACTGGCCTTGAACACCTCCAGGGGGTGGGGCACCTACAGCTTCTCTGGGCAACCTGTGCCAGTGCCTCACCACCCTCATAGGGAAGAACTTCTTCCTCAGATCTCATCTCAATCTGGAAAAGTATTTACCAAAAAACTAAACAGAAAAAAAAAAAATCACACAAATAACAACAACCAAAAAAAAACCAACCACCAAAAAGCAAACAAAAAAACAAAAAAAAGTTCCTCAATACCAAGATGATCTTGGTCCATCAGAGCTGAACTAGCTCTTTAGTGACCTATCCGATATCATGTAGTAAGTTTAGGGCAGACATGGCATCATGTACATCCTACCCCTCCAGCTGAATTTCTTCACCACAATAGCACTTTTTCACTACCCAGCACTCAGTCTCAAGAAGTGACTCTTAAGTTCACATGGAATATCAAGGCACCAATTTTTGTGAACACACAGCTCTTACCACTGAAACAGTATGAGATCTTATATTCACTCCCAAGTTCTACTCTGGGATGACAGACACTGTCAAGGCTACATGTCCAAGGGAGTTATCACAACTCCCTGAACTACTTGTTGATCATTCCCTTTCTGTCCCTTGATGACTATCAGCGTAGGGCAGGAATGGGCCATTAAGGCAAAGCAACCCAGACAATCACATACCTTCCACTGAAAGCCGATAAATCATTTTGTCCCCTTCACAGATACACTCGTAAACTCCAGCATCCTCAGCTGCAGTGTTGCGAATTCTCAGGATGTGCTTCTTCCCCACAGTTTGGAGTTCATATTTTTCACTGGCCTTAAGCTCTTTGCCATCCTTCATCCACTTCACAGTAGCATCTGCTTCCGAAAGCTCAGCCTGAAGTTTGGCTTCCTCCCGCAGCCGAGCAGAGACCTTTTCTACGTCTCTGCTCTTGTTGGTAAATCTCACTGCAGCAGCTGTCAGGAAAAAAGATTTTGTTATTTCAAGTTGTTTTGAGCTAACACATCCCTGATACAAGTCTGTTGTAGACTGTGATATCTCTGAAAAAGCATTAGGTCCTGTTCCTGCCCTCACACCCATGTCAATACTGAGATTTTTTTTCTGATTCGGGATATTTGATCTGGTTTTATTGCCAGAGTCATTAAGGGGAAAAAAACCACACACCTTTCTGCTGAATAATAATACTCTAAACATGCTTCTGCAAGTATTTTCACACAAAGTCAAACACATCCTTCCACAAGGAATGTCTATTGACTACCTTTTGCCATGCAATGTAGGTATGTACAGATGTATTCGTCATTTCATAGAGGACAGCTGAAGCACCCAACTCTCAATGCTAAGTCAAGTTACATTATACTAGCTTGTACATCACACACATCTGTGGTAGACTAAAAACCTCCAAGGAAAAAGAAGTCTTTTAGTAATTAATACTGCTTTATTTTTGAAAGACTTTATTAGGGTCAGAAAGCCTAGCCAAATCTGGAGCTGCAATTACTGGTTTAAGGTGACTCAGTGGTAGATCTGGTGACAGAATGCACTGACTGATGGCTGCAGGCTACAGAAACTCATGAGCTGATGTTAGGCAGGCTAGTTCAGATACAAACCAGCTGGCTAGATCGACTCATTCTGAACTCAGTACTATCATGGTTCATACTACAACCCACGTTAATTCACATGATGCAATTTCAGACACATCATACAAACCAGGCATCTGTGAAAGCCTCTGCCCCAGACGTAATCATCAGGTCACAGGAAGTGCCCTTTCGCAGAAAGAAATAAGGACAATTGATGAAAATACATACCTTTCACTCTCATCTTGGTGCTGGTGTCAATGTTGTTGGCAACAAATTTCACTTCTGCTCCATCGTCATTCTTGGTAACATTTTTTATGATTAGGGTGTGAGTAGTTCGAGTTCTCTCAATGATGTAGGTCTCACTTTCCTGTAAGACTTTACCATTAAGGTACCAAGTGCCGGAACATGTTGTGGTAAGGTCGAGAGTAAACACAGCATCTCCTCCAGGTACAACTTCAGCAGCTGTCAGGGGTGTTTTCACAGCTGGGACTGGTTCTAGGGAAGAACAATGCATATCTCTGAGGCCAAAGGACACAAGTTCTCCGTGTGAACAAGACAAGAGAATAAAGTTGCATAGTCTTAGACTATTGCTATGCACTGAGGGCAATGCATAGTTGGTCAACAGGATTTGATTTCTACAGCTGCAAGTAGCTGACCTCTGGTAAGGTAAAGCCAGTTTCTGCAAGGAAATAACAGGCATATAGAACTTATTTCTCCCTAAGATATTTAAATGCATAACAAGCATGAAACACATCAGTTCCCAAGAAGTATGCTATTTATACAACCACTATCATTCGTAGATTACAGAAAGAGCCTAAGGAGGCCATTCATCCTACTAGTCACTTCTAGATATTCTAGGAAAACACAGGCATGCTCAGACAGGTAGGGAAAAGGATGGCAATAACAAGACACAACATCTGTGCAAAGTCTGTGCAGATACTATCTAGTGCAATGAACCAAAGAAGCTATCCTGTTGCACAGTGATTATATGGAGAAGAGAAGGCTCTGAGAATACCTTAATGCATCTTCCAGTGCCTAAAGCACCAACAAGAAAGCTGGAGAGGGACTTTTTGCAGGAGCAGGGGACAGGACAAGGAGGAATGGCTTTAAACTGACAGAGTGGAGATTCAGATGAGTCTTAGGAAAAAGTTCTTCCCTGTGAGGGTGGGGAGGCCCTGGCACAGGTTGCTCAGAAAAGCTGTGGCTGCCCCATCCCTGGCAGTGTTCAAGGCCAGGTTGGACAGGGCTTGGAGCAACCTGGTCTGGTGGAAGGTGTCCCTGCCCATAGCAGGGTGTTGGAACTGGATGATTTTTTTAAGGTTCCATCCAACCCAAACCATTCTATGATCCTACAATGGTTTTATGCTCACCAAGGTGCATGCTCCCTGGGAACTCCAGGTAGGGGCCCTGTCCATAGGCATTGACTGCAGACACTCTGAACTGATAGTCAGCCTCTTCCAACAGGTTGCTTACAGTATACTCTGAGACAGTGACATGAGACTCATGGCACATCACCCAGGTTAAGCCACTTAGCTTCTTGCATTCCACGATGTAGCCGTCAACTGGAATGGGTCGGTCCATCTTCGGAGGGGACCATACTAGCGTCACTGAGGTTTCTGTTTTATTTTTCACCACAGGGTCAGACGGGGGTTGGGTGGGAGGTTTTTTGGGAGCTGCGCAAGTTAAAACAGAGCAAGAAGTTCATGTCAGAATGGAAAAGCCACTGTGCCTAACCAAAAAACTTACGCTGGACTAAAAGTTATTCTTGCTTAATAAACCTCCATAAAACACTGATGTGAGATGGAAAAGCAACAGAATGGTTAGAAGATGCATTTAGGCTACGTTACACAAAGACATACAATAGTCCTACCTCTACTGCTAAACATACACGATTTCCACATAATATTACAATTGTCTGCACAAAGCATTTACAGTGAACCATTTCTAGGCTAAAATGTCCAGTGCTAGACATAGACCCACACTGCTTCCTATACAGCTTCTGGGCAAAGCTGGGCTAATACTCAGCTGGTTATTTTCACTCAGAGGATGGGTAAAACCATACAGAAGCTGTTCAAAATTCTGTGCACCTAATTCCTAGTCCACCTCCCTGGTGTGAATTTGAACTACAAGTAATAGAATTAAATACCTCAGTGGAATTACACTGGCAAGGTGACACAGTTTTGCTGTGCTTAGAAGACATCATTGCACAGGGATCATAGCACTAATATTCTAAGTCTGTTGGTATATATCTTCTGTCAGAATTTCAACCTTACACATCCCCGAAAGTCAGGAATGTAGATGTGCCTGTGAGAGCCAATGCAAGGCAAGGCACCACTGCATCCAAGAAGAGCATGGCAATATTTCGCCACACTTTGCACACAGCTGTGGCATCCTGTGCAGCAGTGGGAATCCACTCCATGAAAGAAGCCTGTGCCATTTCTTCTTGACTACCTGTTCCAACCATACGCTAAAACATTTCAGCCTAGATCCTCAACAGGTTTCAATGCAGAGCAGCTAAACAACTGGGACATTTCAGAGATGAAAGATAAACAGATGTGAATAAACAGTGCATGGGGTTTAGGGTTATGGAGACCTCAGTTGCTTCTTACACAGGCTTGGCAGATTTCTCTGGCCACTTTCATCTAGTTATCTGTCCTCCGTCCTGCTTCTGAATTTGATGTTATCCCTCCTCTAGAAGGTGTGTTGTAACTTTGCCTCCTAAGAATGATAGCCATCACTGGGGCTCTCTGTTTTAGTAATTTATGCAGAGCCAACTTTGGGTGGTGAGGAATTAACTTTAAAAAGAAATTACATAAACTCGTGCCTCCAGAGCAACACCTTACAGTTGAGGAGATGTGGCTGTTTTATGGTACCTGAGGTCACAAATGTATCCTTGCAGGTATTTGCAAAATGAAGATTTATGTTCACCCTCTCATTCCTCCTGAACCCTTTAGAGGAGGCTCAAGTCCCATGAGGGTTATTCACTGAGTGCTGCCGCTGATGCAGTCAAGAGGCCAGGAATTATCTGATACGCTCTAGTTACACATCTACTGACGTGGTAAAGGATCCATTTCATTTAATTACGGCTATCTGAAAGGTGTCCAGCTTAAGGCATTCAACCAGATGTCAGCTGTAATCCCACAAAGAACAGCATGCTCAGGAGCAATTCATCACAACTTAAAGAAGGTGTACAAGGTGGCTGAAACAAATTGCACATTACCGATACTCAGGTATTCATAACTACAGAGGGAGCTTGTATGATGAGCCTACACTAAAAACTGAACTCAGCAACAACTGATATTCTCTCTGCCTCAGTTTACTCATCTTTAAAATGGGCATAGTAAGAATGCAATTGAGCAAGTAATATATAAATGTGTATTGCCTGGTAAATTCCATTAGAACAGCCAACACCAATCTCACCCAGCTAATTGAAAAAATGTGAACATACTATACAGGGGTCTTCAAGCAGCTAATCAGTCAAGTATGCATGAAGTGTAAAATTAGGAAATTTCAATGCGATACACTTTTATTTCATTACATAGATAGTCACAAAAGTGTTTTGGGGTGCACAGTTACCAGGCTGTCAGTTACTGTTGGTCAGAGCTAGATGCCAAAGGTCCTCTTAGTGTCTCATCAAGCTGAAAACCAGACCCTGGAATCAGATATCTTGACCTTACCATGAGAAAGGTAATTTTTTTTGAGAGAAATTTGTTTGTGGGAAGACAGCTTCTTACCTATTTCTATTCCATGAATCAATACTGAACTTCATAGCTTAAACAGCAGAATCCAAAACCAAACTGAAGTTTATCATTCCTAATTAATAACTGCTTGCTTGGACATTACAGCTTTCCAAACACCTTAAAAACTACCAAGTGCTAAATGTGATGCTTACTTAACCTCTTTTTTTTCCCCTCTTTTTAGCTCAACAGGACCAGAATGGCCAATCCAAATTTAGATAACACAGCACATATAAACCTTTAATTAAATATTTCTTTTTACCACTGACTAACTGCAGTTTGGAGGTGGTAGTAGGAGAAAGTAAGTATTATTCTTCCCAAATAGTGACTACAGTGGATGAATTGTTCACATGCAAACCAGAACTTGAGCTGAGCCAGAAAGCACATGTAGTTCTCCATCTTAAAATGAAGTAGCTTCTGCCTGGAAAATGCAGCACCATAAAAATAAAGTTAATAAAATTAGTCAACAGAAACTTCATATCTGATCTCCACTAAATTGCTCAGAGCAGGTGTGCTAGCTGAAGGAATTCTCCAGCCTGTATGCTATACAATAACATATAATAAAGCTAAACAGGACAAAAATTCCTTCTTTCAGAATAGTTACCATGAATTCACAGGGTCCTCCCAACTTTGTCATGTTAATGAGAGGATGAGAGAGGATATAGCTTTTGTGGATAGGTCTCCACAAAAGGAAGGAAACTACATTTTCAGAAAGAAGCATTTCCCCTTTTTCTTGCAGTTTTGATTTGGTTTATATATTTTATATATATATACATATATTATTTTAATAAAAAATTAATGAAGCTAAAATCAAAGCAAGATGTTGTAATGTTTCAAGTTCAGTGGACTGCCCAAAATGCTTAATCTGCATGTGTGTAGATGTTCCTTTACAAATGTTTTTCCTTGCTAAACTGGTAATAAACTTCATGTCCTGACAAAAATGTTCAGTGCACCTATCTACTTTCCTGTAGGATCCAGCATACCTGCAAGCTACCCTCATGTTTCTGTTCACTCGAGATCTGAATTGAATGTTGGCTGACTCTCCAATCCAAATCCTCAGTGAAGAGGTGAGACCTATTTTCTAGAAGAGGTATTATCCCAATAGCAAAACTGATAAATGCTTCTCAAAGAAACTAATGATTTTGGAAAATGACAGCATGTAGACGGAGCACTCATAGTGCTCTGCATACAATGAAGTAAAGCAACTGGAATGTGTGCAACTTACACACTGGGTTTTTTAAGCACCTCCTGGTGGGGAGAAGACACGTGTCTCTTACCTCATGCTTTACTCTGATAACGTTTTTTGCTCATTCCAGCATGAAATAAGAATGATGCAGAGAAGTTATATGTTTGTGCCATGCTCTTTTCTCAGGACTCCCATCTCTGTTTTGATCTCTCCATAACATCTCATAACACTCATGATCATGTTGTTGGCTTTACACAGCAGACATCAAACCTTCTGATGTCTTTGGGTAACAAACTCACCATGGCATTACCTGAAACAACTGTACTACCACAGAAATACCTGCCTGCTGGGGAAAGCACGACACCAAGGCCAAATGAAAGCGAAGCTTACTGGTCACAGTGAACTGGGTAGAAGTCCTGCTTTCATCAGCCAAGAAGACAATTTCACCAGCATCTTCCATCTTACACTCTCGGATGATCATGGTATGTTGCTTGCCAGAGCGTGTGATGGAGATTCGATCACTGGATTTCACTTCTTCTTTATTTTTCAGCCATCGGATATTCTGGCAATCATTGTCCAGCTCCACGCAGAAGATGGCTGTATCATTTAAGAAGACCGCAGTCTTTCGTGGAAGTTTCTTAATGATGTTCCCTTTAAATAAGAAAGTAATTACGATCAGCAAATAGGAGATATTGAAGTCTTTGGCAACAGACTGCAACAGGGCTGGTCAAACTGCACTCACCTAATCAAAACATTGTAGACACTATGCAGACACCCCTCAATGAATTCCTAGGCTCTGAGCTGTACAGAACAGATAATCCCCAAGACTCATTTTGGCCTTCAAAGAGAGAAAAGCCATCTTGTTTGACTACAGTCGCTCATGTTTCTAGCCTACCATGCGGAGTCTGCTGGTGGGTAAACACCAGGTGTGTAGCCTTGCCAAGAACAGATTTGACAGGGATACAACTTTCATTACTCACATACGCTGGGAATTCAAATTAAAATGTTGCTGAAGTGGGTCAGTCTTAAACTTGACAGGCGTCTCATCTGTCTTTGGGATTTTGCCTCCATCAGATCAACCAGTAAGTTAGAAAACCAAGATGGTAAACACACCAGTCACCTGAATTAGAAGAAAATACTCTAAAACCTTCAGACGCCTTCCTGGAGTCAAACCAGAAATTGACATGGAATGAACTTACTTATTTGTGTCCTTTCCAAGCGACTATGATGATTATCACTTATTGGAACAATCTCAAAGTTATTCCTTGTGACTATTCACAAGAAAGCTTGGACTTCTTCATCAGGATACCACACCTAGTGATAGATGGTGACTAGCTCCAGCTCTGTAATAGTCCCTGCGAGGCAAGGGAGCCCTCATCCAGGCAAAGCACCTAAAGCAATCTAATGAGAAGCAATGCTGAACTCCTTCATGAAGCAATCAGACACACATTTCAACAGCAAGATTCAAGACCCCAATTTTCTGCTCACATGTCTGCTCCTTGATGGCCCCAGCAGCGTCTCCCTCCCCACAGCCCTTTGCACCCTACCAAGCTCTCACTTTCTCCCAACCCCACTCTGTTCTCCCAAATCTTCCTCCCCCTGGCAGGCACAGGGCTCCCGCAGGAAGGTTCTGCCTCCTTTCCCTCCTGGGAGCTCCACCTGGCTCAGTCACTCTCTTTTTAATGCAACATGCCACCATAGCACAAACAAGTAAAAAATACCAGCTGTCCTACTGGGGCCAAACACACTGACAGAGTCTGGCTGGTCTCAACTTAACAGAAGGCAGAGCACAAAGATGCCTACATGAACTCTCCCACATCTCCAGACTAAATTTTCCCTTCTGCCTCCACCCATATGCACTCTCTACAGTTTGCTAATGATACAAATGATGACAAAAAGGAGTTTGATCAAGGATGCAAGTCACTCAGCTGTCTCGCAGCAAAACAAGCAGTGAAGAACTACTTCTGCTTTCCTTGGGAGTAAAGTCAGGCTTAGGAGGAGGCATGACAAGTGTAATCCTATAGCTATGACAGGTCTCCAGTTCATACAACAGGGGACAAAGGGCAACTACAAGAAATCTGGAGGGAGATACTTTTGGCAAGGTCAGGTAAGGATAGGACGAAGGGGAATGGCTTTGAACTGACAGAGGGGAGATTTAGATATTAGGGAAAAAGTGGTCACTATGAGAGTGGTGAGTCCCTGGCACAGATTGCCCAGAGAAGCTGTGGCTGCCCCATCCCTGGAAGCAGCCTGCACCACATATCAGACCATCAACCGCAGCTTGTAAGCCAGCTTCCCAGTGTGGTCAGCACCGATCTTGGACAAGTTTCGCTATGGTGTTCAACAGACACCAGGTAAAATGTGTGTGAGACAGTGCCAGGGAACACATCTGATGCTTGGGATCATGTTAAGGAGTCTACAGTGTGAAGCTAAAGCTTACAGGCCTTACAGAAAGCCCCTTCAAGCACAAGTCCCCAGCCAGGTGACATATCTTCTGCAGCAACACCATCTGTCCCCTGTGTCCCAGAAACCCCTGGCAGAAGACCCAGGGACCCACTGACCAGACACATATTGCTCTCCTCTTGTACCACAAGGGAGTCTGCCCTCCTTCACTGCACAAATGCATGGGGTAAATGCCATTCATAAGGTCGAGTCTGGAGTGTCATGCGTGAATCTCGCACTTGGTAGGCGAGAGCCTTTCTTACCTTGGACAGACAGCTCCGCAATGGTCCTGCTCCCTTCCTTCATCTCACAAATGTAGACAGCATCATCATCTGCAGTGATATCCTGGACAGTGAGGCGGCGATATGTGCCCTCTTCTTCGATGTTGTATTTCTTGCTCTGCCGGAGTTTGGTTTCCTCCTTGAACCAAGATGTCTCTGTACTAGGAATGGGCACTTCACATTGGAAGGTGGCAGATTCTTTCTCCCTCACTTCAAGATCCTTCAATTTTTCCTTGAAGGGTATAGAGGGTTCTTAAAAGGGTAAAAACACAAAGGATAAACAGGAGAGTTTGATGGTCTGTCTTAAGAGCTGTGTAAATAAATAAGTCAATAAAGAAAATTCAACCAATAACACTTCTTGTGATATTAATTTGTCCTGAGCCACCATCTAAACCTATAATCAAGCCCTACTACAGCAGTTGTACTGCTCTAATGTAAAGAAAATCTTAGATCCCAGCAGAAGTATTTTAAGGACATATCTAAAACAATATAGTACCAGCCTGAACTGCAGTACTTGCCCCACAGCACAACGCAGAGGTTTTTGTTCCAATCCAAAGCAACACGAACGAGTTGGTGAAGTATAAGGTTAACAAAATCTGCTCTTGTGGCCTGCTGGTCCTCTAGCACAAACATCTTTGTACTTCACCTTCTCATTTAGTGACGCCAGTAAGATGAAGGGCAGGGCCTCCCAGCCTAACTTTGTACATAACAACAGCCACTTCATGTCAGAGTAATTTGAAAGTAAAAGTAAATTACTTTAAAGTAATCATGCTACAGGTGGGCAAACAGCAAACGAGCCTGTTACAGGAAAAGCAGTCCAAGCTGAGGGTGTGAGCATCTGAACTGGTCAGCTGGTGCAAGAGCCAATGTTTTTAGGGGTCTTGCAGCAGAAGAGAGCTAGCAGAGCGATCTAAAAGGCACAGGAAGATGAGCAGTGGCTGGGTACAAGACAGATAGGGGGGAAAGCACAGGAGTAACTAATTGAGGGGTTTTCTGTTCTCCCCACCAGCAGCAAAGGCTCTGTATCAGCTTTTGTCAGCAACAATAAAAGAACTAGAAAAAAAGACCACGTCTTCCCCATTCCCCTGCTTTCCAGCAGTGAAGCTGCTGTGTTCTGGCTTGATGGAGAAACCAGTGTAGATCAAACACATGAAACAGCTGCATGGCAGTGAGGGAAGACATTTTGCAAACAGAACAATGTTTAATTCCAGTGACAGCTGCACTGTGAAATCACCCTGGCACCCCAGCACTGAGCTGGAGAAAGGGGATTGGACTGAAGAGGACAGCCGATGGTCACAGACACAGGACTGGTGTTGTGGTCATGTCACACACTTGGATGAGTCAGTGCTGATGCATCAGCACCCATGCTTCATGAGAGATCATGTCTTGACATATACCTTCATCTTCCAATAACTACTCCCAGCCCTCTTTTATGACCCCATTCTCCCTCTCCCTGACCACATACATTCTCCCATGAGGTGAGAGAGGCTCCAAAACCCACAAACCTCCTCTTCCTGAATATATCTTCATGCTCTTTACATGGTCTAACATGTACCTGGTCAGAGAGAGGGGGTTAATTTTGGCAAGGGGACTACAGAAGGACCACATTCCAAACATATCATCTGGCCCACAGCCAGCCCCTTATCCAGGTTAAAGAGATGCTCAGATTGGTGGCCAGGAAGGAACAGAGTTTCCAGCTAATGAACAGGCAACCCAGATCTCAAAGAAAGGTCTGTGAAAGGCAGGTGGCTCATCTTCTTTGCTAATGAGCTAATCAACACAGACAAATAACCAGATAATATTTATATGAAGAAGACTTATTATGAGGAAGGAAGCACTAAACTTTACACCAGCCTTTCAGTGTACTTTCCACTTAACTAAAAATACACTTACTCTACCACTGGCCAGCATAGTGAGTTAAGAAGCGACCTCTGTTACTCTCTTTCATCTCCTGTTGTCATGCAATCTGTCAGATTTTGACATTTACATTGCAAATTCTCTAATGTAGGCATCCTCTCTTACCCATTTGCACAGCACTCAGCACAAGTCAGAAATATTCTGTGCTGTAACAACTACAGGTACATTGGAAAGAGCTGCTGCAGATAGTTTTTAATATTAATCTGGTTTTAGTAAAAGCAGAACAGAAATTCTCATTAAGGCATATAATGAAGGCAGTAACGTTTCTAAAGGAAACAAAAGAAATAAGAGTCTCAAACGCCTGCCTACTGGGAAAAATGTGAGATAGAAACAGCAAAGCAAAACCCCGCGGGAGCATAGAGCAAGAGCAGCTTATGGAGTTAGCAGAAAACTGCAAGAGCTTTGATCAGACATGAATTTGGCTGCTTGTCTTGAGAACATATTTCTCCAGAGAGTCATAGGTTTTTTGTTTGGTCCATACCAAGCAAACTAGCAATGAGATGATGTTATTTTTTAAAAGCAGGTCCTGCTAACACATATTTTGCTAAGAATAGGTGCAGCCTGCAAAGAAGCCAATGTTTTCTTAACCTTCTCAAGGCATATCTGCCTTCTTGACCTGGTGTTCTCACTTGCCTACATTTCCCCTTGCTTATTTCTGGCCTACTCACAGGCTCTCCTTATATTATTCCAAAGGCAAGTTTTCCCTCTGCCTAGCAAAAAATGGTCCAGTGAGAGTAAGAATATGGAAAATCTCCCAATAGGAGCCCTCTAAAGGTACACAGACAAGATTCCACCACCTTGTTACTTTGGTCTTCCTAGTTATTGTGCTTTCCAAGTTTCCTTTCTACCTCCAAACTTCTCAAGTTGCAATTTTCTTTCAGATCTCAAATGTGACTGTCATGACAGTGGTCATCCAAAATCCCTCCAGGTCAGAGGCAGCATGGAGCAAGAGCAGCTCATGGAGTCTGCTTTTCCAGCCTCTATCCTATTTGGCTTGCAACCTTTAACCTTTTCATACAGTATCTGATTACTGTATTGAGGGACTCAGATTAACATTGCTTGGCCCAGGTCCGAGGATGGAGACCTGTATGCTGTTCTCACTAATTTTATACATGGCTTAGGGACATCTCCAAAGCCTTCAGGATATTCAAGTTGGTTATTCATATTCTTCCCATTCTCTATGCTCTTCGTCAAAGAGGTTTACCCTTGTGAACCATTTACAGACTTGTTCTACATCTATTCTACATCTTGATCATCAGCTACCTGGGAATTTGTCAGTGCACGGCTTGTGATTTTATCCCTGCTCTAGACGCTTTTCTGAATCAGAGAAGTCAACTTTTAGGCTTCCTTAATTGTGCAAATGACACTGCCCAGAAGCCTCTCTTTGAGATTTATGTCTGATTCACTACCTCTCATTTAGGAACAGCCCAAAAATCACTTTTATTTCAGCTCTATGTTCTTTAAGGCATGGGCTCAGCATAGTGCTTACAAATTGGTTGGGGCTCTAGATATAGGATCTAGATTGACAAAAAATAGGTGGCTTTTCTAGAGGTTTGACCTGTGCTCAAGTGCTATGCCTTGAGACACTTCTGAGAGCCTACTTACAGACAGGATACTAGGCTAGGTAGTCTTTTTCTATTGTTACCTTTAAAAGACCCATAAATATTCTCACTTGCATTCTTGTGTTGAAAATCTGTGAAGCAAAATGTCAGATCATATTTAACCCTATGTCTTTCTTGGTACATGTCTATATAGACGCATACTATAGGCGCAGCATCACAGGCTCTATAAATATGCTGTTACCTGCAGAAAGACCAACACAGAAGCATGGTGCTCACCAAGGGCAGCTGCTTAAGAAAATTTGGGCCCTTTTGCATGACTGAGCAAAGGGAGGTTGTATGGCAACATGACCTATCTCTCTAAACCTGACACCAGAGGAGCTAATGGCATCACCAATGGCATAAACAACAGAATTAAAAGCTCACTTCACTACTACATCATTCTGAGCTCTCTTTGGAGTGCTGAGAAGGAATTTTGTGACACAAAGCAGAATCATCATTCAGGGCCTAAGTATAACCAACACACGTAGATTTTCCATGGCAGCCTTGGTCAGAAAGCCAAACATGGCACAGTGTAACAAAGAAACAAACCACAAACATTTCCATTTAGGATCTCTGACTCACAGGCATATCCTGACAATGGACATTGATTGATAACTTTTTCCCATGGTGCTTGCTGCCAGACTTGCTGCCTCTCATGCTTTCCCCATCTCCTTTGGAACAGGTTGCACCCATGGAGAATAATCAGATAAGCATGGGCAGAAGGGAGGGGTTTGTCTCTGCAAGACAGGTGCTGGGCAAGTAACAGAGGTTGAGCCATCCTCAAAGCAAACATCCACCAAAGGGCCAGGCTCGGTCTTCAGCTCCGAGTCCCGACTCATGAGGCAATCACAGCTTTAGGGAAGAGGACAAATGCCCTTCCCAAAGTCACTCAGCACCTCCAAGAGATAGCAATGAGTGGGACGAGTGCCAGTGAGTTCCATAGATCAGGTGTCACTGATGGACATGGGCACTAAGTCACTGACGGGAAAGATGGTGAGTATGAAAGAGAGGTCCAGAAAAGGGAAACCAGCAAAAGAAGTAAAACCCGAGAGTCTTAAACACAGACCATTCCTACTCATTTGGACTTGTAATTTATTTTGCTGCCAGTCAATACCTACTACTTTCCACTCAACTGGCAAAGCCTTTTGCATCTGAGAGTTAATTTACAGGTGCTGCCTGGGTTGCAAACAGTAACCTTGCCAAATGGAAGAGCAGCTTGAAAATTTAGAGCTTCTTTTGTGAAAATGTGTGTGTCACATTTTTTGTCACTACGTTGAAGAACTTGGCCTGACCTCCACCAGCACTGACGGACCTTCTGAAGGCAAGTTCTTCACCACTGACCACAGCAAATGGAGGCATCCTTTTCCCGGTAGAGTTCTGGAAGCATACAAGGACTACAGGCTATCCAGCAACACAAACTGAGAAAATTCAGAAGAACCTGGCAAGAACAAGGCTGCTGGTGGGTCACTGTACAGGAAAACTGAGATGGACTGTAGGTCCCCCAAGGGATCCAAGGCAGCCTGAAACACTCAGCTTGCAGGGAGGAGTTTCCTCTACTACTGCTTAAATGGCACGTGTATGACAGTTTAAGTCATGTGGTGAATATAAATGCAGATGTGATAAAAGTCTGGAGGGCAAGATGGGATTTTAGCAGTCACTGATCCAGAGGACTGTAACACGTCTCCTAGGTTACTATGAAATCAGGATGGATGGGAGCACTAGAGATCTGGCTAATCCTGGGTGCCTGCAACTAGCCAGTTCTACCACATTGATCCCTGACTGTGAGGGTGACGAGGCACTGGCACAGGTTGCCCACAGAAGCTGTGGCTGCCTCATCCCTGACAGTGTTCAAGATTGAATAGGGCTTTGAGCAACCTGGTCTAAAGGAAGGTGTCCCTGCCCATGGCAGGGGTTTGGAATTAGATGATCTTTAAGGTCCCTTTCACCGAAACCATTCTATGACGCTATGGTTCTATGACTGGTGCTCATTTAGTCCCCTTCCTAACCCCCTGTAGTGATGAGACTCTCTCCCTAGATCATCTGTTCCAGTGCTTAACCCTGTTTACAGCTGGAGGGTTTTATCCATGCCTAACACACACTCCTTTGCAGCAGTTTGGTGGCAGTTTTGTTCATGCTCCCACCCCAAGGGCTGTCCACCTGCAGGCTCGTCCACCCCAGTGAGAAACACAAGCACCTACCTTTGACAGTGACAAGCACAGAGCTGTATGTCTGGCCTGCCAGGTTGGAGGCTGTGCAGGTATACAGCCCATTGTCTATCTGCTTGCAGAAGAGGATCTTCAGCACAAAGCTCTCCTGATCATCCTCATAGATGACATGCCGCCGTCCTTCCAAAATGACCTCATTGTCCTTCTTCCACACAATCTCTGGTTTGGGTTCACCCGTCACATAGCAGCTCAGCTTGGCATGCTTCCCCTCTGTCACACTGCACACACGTGTCAGCGACCCAAAAGTCGCATTGCGAGCCCCTTTGGTGGTGAGTCCAGCAGCCCTCTCGTAATCCCGGGAAAGGCTGTAGCCAATGCTAGACAGCCCTTCTGCCTTGGAGTAAGACTGGGCAGACACTGAATCAAGAGTCCCATGGGAGATGTCCATCTTCCTGATCTCCTCCCGCCTCTTTTGCAAGTGAGACAACAAGGATGTCGTCTTGCAGCAGCTGGTGTCAAAGTGGCTGCTGCTGCCCGGGTTGGAAGAGCCCTGCTTTTCCACTACCAGTGCAGCCGAAGCGCTGGCAGAGCCGATGGGGTTCTCTGCCCGGCAGGTATAGGTGCCACTGTCTGCCAGCCGGGCACACTGGATGGTGAGAGCGTTTGACTCCCCAGCAGACTCAATCTGGAAGCGCCCAGCATCAGCCCGGTTACGCACATGTTTCCCATCCTTCTCCCAGTTCACATAGAGAGGAGGGCTGCCTTGGATTTTGCATTTGAACATAGCATCTTCTCCCAGTGTTACTTTGATAGAAGAGGGTTTCTGAATGAAGTATGGGGCTGACTCTGTTACTGTGGTCTCTTCTCCAACTTTGATGCTGACAGCTGCAAAAGCTTCACCGATGGTGTTCTTGGCTCGGCAGATGTATTGGCCACTGTCCTCCAGGCTCAGATCATAGATGGTTAGCTGATAGAGATCCCCATCTTCTGTGGTTTTAAACCTTCCCCCAGACTGGACTGGAAGTTTATCCTTTTCCCAGCTCACAGCTGGGATGGGGTTTCCAATGATCTGGCAGCTCAAGGTGGCATCCTTACCCACAGACACTATAAACGCCTTAGGCCTGGTCAAGAAACGGGGAACTCCACTGAATGAGCTGTAATCCATCCTGGTTTCCTTCCTAAAGGGTGACAAAGAAAAATATCAAGAGAAAGCAGATTAGATGGGGAAGGCAATGAATTGCTGTACTTTTCTGTATCAGGGGGATGGAACTGGATGGTCTTTAAAGTACCTTCCAACCCAAACCATTCTGTAATTCTATAATCAGGATGATTGTCACCTGCAATAGTCATGGTTTCATTGGCCTTCTCATTAGGCCTTGGAACATTTTAGGTCTTGCAGATTTCTTGGATTTGAGCTCAATAAACTGCTGAATAAGAAAGTCACTCACTTCCACATGGAAGTCACTGTATAAAATAAAGGTCTTTGGGCAGTTCATATAGAAAGAACACAGTATTCCCTTTCAGCTTTGGCACTAGGAAAGTGACCTGCATGAATGCTATATAATGTATGGGATGGCTCTGTAGCCATAGAGAAACAAACAGACATTCAATTTTGAGAGATGTGTCTGAACATCTCCATCATAGAAACACAGAATAGTTGGGGTTGGAAAGGACCTTAAGATCATTGAGTTCCAACCCCCCTGCCATGGGCAGGGACGCCTCACACTAAACCAAGCCACCCAAGGCTCTGTCCAACCTGGCCTTGAACACTGCCAGTGATGGAGCATTCACAACTTCCCTGGGAAACCCATTCCAATGCCATCTCTCAATTTTCATTTCTCTTTCTCTGTCTCATTGCCCTTGCTCTGTTCGATTTTTGTCTTTCTCCTTGCTATTTTTTTTTTTTTAATTCTGCTTCTACAATAATGCTCCATCTCTCACCCTCTCTGATCATTACCCATCCCCATGTCTTGTTCTCTGAATCATGTTCACACAAACCTTTCAGTAAATCCCTCTACTGTAGAGGCCAGCCTTCGGGAGGACACATAGATATGCCTGTCATATTATTGTGGCTATTTCTCTTTATTCACAGCTTCTATTCAACACAATCACTGAGTTGCAGCTGTATTGATAGTGATGGTGGACAATGAATATCTATGGCGTACAAACAGCCTCATCCAGATGGCGTAGGGCCTGACACAGCTATAGTGGGGATGGGCGTTTGTGCACAAGTACGGCTTGGTGCACATGCATCATGTTCACAGGAGTGCAAAGCCACATGAAGGAATCATTACAAGGAATGAGTGTAGCAATCCAGATAGTGCCAGCCTTTTACAAAAAGACCCCAGGTGGCTGAAGGACTTACAGTAATGATGCCTCATTGCCTGCTTATTCTCAATTGCTCTCACAGGGACTATGCAGTAACCTGAAGCTTTTTGATGACATGGACCACCCATGAGTCTTAAATAGTGTCCAAAACTAAATCTCAGAACAATTCTGGTGCTGTTGTGTCCTGAGAAAGTCAGAAGCAATCAGTGGCACTAATCCTTGCAGCTTTATTCACAGAATCAACCCATCCCTGAGCAGCTGGAGGGCAATACAAGAGCGCTCACCACCTTCAGGGTCCCCTGAAAGTCCACATAACACGCAAACTTTTCTTGCTTCCTCACTACTCCTTACATGGGCCCCTGAGTGTACTTTTCCTTCTGCTGGAGTGAATCTACTCTTAATCCCCCAAGAAGACCTTTTCCATGAATTGGCTAGCATTTACTTTGATAAGTATAGCACAGCTAAAGACCTGGTCTCAACCCCTTTAACACCAGTAACCATGCACCAGCTGCCTCTCCCCAGGAGCAGGATTAGACATGGTGATAGTGCTCTGTAAGGAAAGCAAGCTTCCCAGCTCCAGCCCTCTCTGGAAGTCCGAATCAGAAAACTGAATGCACCATTTCTCTCCAAGAAACTGTACCTATTTGGCCTTGTGATGTCAGACACTCCTGTCTTAGCAAGCTCATGCAGCTGAGCTATATGAATGGTCTCTACTCAGGGTGACTGCAGTGTTACTCTCACATCTGTGCTTTTTCACCTTCAAAATGCCATACAAAGTGGAACAACCAGGGGACTGAGTGTTGTAACTCAGAAAGGAAATAATAACCAGAGACCACGACAGAAATATCCTGCTTAATCCTACAGCAGTTTGGCTTCCTTGCTGGCCACAAATCCACCCACTCTCTCACCCAATGGCAGATGCTCTCACAGTCTCCCCCCACCTCCAGCAGAAATCAGCAGGAGCAGCCAAAATCCTGCTTTCATTTCTTGAGTCACCATCTGAGCAGAGGTTTCGTTACTTTCCCCATCCTCCTCCAGCTCCTCTTGCAGTGCCCTAACTTCTATGTGCAAATCACTGATGGCACCAGGAAGGATGGATTGACCTTGGGAAAATCACTTATTTTCCCTGTGTCTTGGCTTCCCTCTCATTCATTCAAGACAGGGATGGTGTCACAAATAATTTTGTACATAGTGCATATATGAAAATGTGCTCACTGATATATATGAAAAATCATTTAAGAAAAAAATAGATTATAATTTTGATGGTTTAACAAATTGCAGTTTTTGACTGATGGTATAGCTGAGTTAGCCTTTATACTTAATTTGGGCCACAGATATAAGACAAAACCAAACATAGTCTTCTTTCTGTATTTAACAGGAAAAATACACTACTATCCTTTCCTGTCTCTCCCCCTCCACAGAACATAAAAACCTCTCATTCTACCAAAAATCTTTTAGAAAGCATAAATATGGGGGTAGGGGGGAAGTAATGGGGGAAAAAAATCATTCTTTTTATACACTAAAAGAACAAAGAATGATTGACTTGGGGTCACTGGTGTGAAGACCAACTTTCTATAGAGTGGTCACCTTCAATACTAGTTGCAGTGACTATTTGGGACTATTTTTCCCTTGGCCTCAAACTGGTCTAGAACTCTGTGAACTTGTTTGCACTTCAATTGTCCCTCTTACTACATCAACCCTCAACTATCTCAACAACTACCTTCTTACTACCTTCAACCTCTGTCCTCACTTGAGCTTTAAAATGCATTTTCCATAAATGCTTGCAAAGCTGCAAGCAGAGAAGCTGCATGAATGGTTAGAAGACACAGATATGAGCCTTGGGCTTGAGCCAAAGTACATAGAAGTCAGTGGAAATTTCCACTGATGTCAATTGATTGACAATCAGAGTCTTCTGCTAATTTGGGGAAGGACCATTTCAGTGCTCAGAGGGGGACGCTGGGATTCGAGTTCAGCTCTGGAGAATCCATCAGTAACATTCACTACATTTGCTAAGAATTAACAATCAAAACACGGATTCAGAGCTCACGTCCTAATCTTTCTCAGCCATTTGCTTGAATTTCAGTCTGCACTGTGTCATCAAAGCACTTTCATCCATCTTCAGAAGACATTACCATGTCTCATCCTTCCCAGATCCTGAATTGTTTCTGACAGATGTGTCACTCCGACTCATTTCCACCTTCAAATCCATAGCATCTAAAAGGGCAAAACACAAAGTCCTCCTTCAAAGTGGGCTCTGCATTAACACAGAGAAGTGCCTGGAGCACAGAGATGACTGCAGACACAGGAGGTGCCTGCTTAGGAGCCAACTGGTGACCTTTCAGCAAACAGTGGCTTCCCTCAAACCACCTGCCTGATGTTTTCCTCAACATCCTCCTGCTCCCCAGGAGACATATCCATGTCTGGAGGAGAGCTGCGCTCTGTGGGAGCGTTGTGGGTGTTCTCAAAGCCTGGCTTTTACAAGGGTGAAAGCAGGAATGCTGCTCGCTTCCTAAAGCAATTGTGCATCCTCTTCCCCTGCCCTCTTGTGATAAACAGTGCCCAAACAACCCCCAGCTGCCCTCTGGTATCTCTGGTAGTCAGGAACAGTTACAACACAGGGAAGCTGCTGTATCAGGTGCCTGTTGTTTTTGCTCCTGAACCATATTGGTACAGTAAATCTATCCAAGACTCTTCTTTCCAGTGGCCATAGCCCAAAGGTTCAGTATCTCCTTCCCACAGCTTCCAAACACTCGCCTGGTGTTTGCAACTCACTTCTCTCTGTCAGGTACAAGCCACTGCGTCCACAGACTTCCCAGTGAAAGGTGAGGCACCCGCATCCTGTGCTGTGATTTACACCACACCCTGCTCTCTACCAGCTTTCACCATGTGCCATCACGCTCAGTGGCTCTTCTGTTGGTATGAATCAGGCTTCCCAGGGCAGTGGTAGAATCACCATCCCTGGAAGTGTTCAAAACACACACAGACGAGGCATTCAGTGACATGGTTTAGTGGTGGACTTGACAGTCCTGGGATAATGGTTGGACTTGATGATCTTATAGGTCTTTTCCAACCTAGTTGATTCTATGAGTCTGTAAGTCTATAAATAGCTGTGGTGCCAGAAGAAAATCCAGGGATCAGTAAAAACAGTGCATGCTCATCAATATTATCTTAGAATCTTTTCCATCACGGTAGGAAAGCACAATGGGGTTTATTCCTTGCTGTGCCACTGGCTCACATTGATAAGCATGAAAAAGTCACTCAAACTCTCACATCTTTAGTCCCTCTCTGAAAAAGAAGGATAAAAGCTTTGCCTTATGGGTGCCAAGAGCACGAAATTGGTAACAGGCAAGAAATCCTAACCTGTGGCAAGGATGAAGCCACATAAGTAACTAATACTCAGACAGATCAAGCACTTCAGACAGGCTGCACTAGGTAAACCACGTTTTATAAGTCTAAATGGCATAAAATGCATTTTATTAGATTAAACTGATAAATAGATTGAGGAGGAAAATTATAGCCTTGTGATAATGCTGAAAGGATGAGATTTAATATTTCTGCAGTGTACATGTTAACCAGTTTAGTAAACATACTAATTCAGATTGTTTATATGTACATTCAAGTGGTTTAAAAAATAGTATCTCCCTGCAAGGACCAGGACAGCTCCCTTGGAAGTGATAGAACTGACAACAAAGCATGAATAAACCAGTCAGTGCAAATGCCCTTTCCAATTAATCTCAGGCATTTACCAGTGTCATATTTCTTCTTGTAATCCCACTGTGATTAATCATTTGCAGCAGAGATCACATTCCCATCTGGGTACTTCTGAGCATGCCAAAGGCAAAGTAGCTACACTTACAAATTTACTTATGTCCTTATTCATTCAGATTTTCACTGGTTTATGTTTGGGGGAAAGAGGCACAAGTGTAAAGACCTGCCAGATAATGCAAATACATCAAATCACTGACAGGCACCAGCACACAGACATGCAACTGGTAAAGGGCTCCTACCCATTCCTGCCTCACCATTTTCAGTCTCTGCCCCATACTTACTTCTCCACGGACAAGTAAGCAAGTGCCTTACAGTGAGAACAACAAAATGACTCCAGTTCCTGCTGGAGTAGTCTGAGGTGGTGCTCATCAGGAGATCCATCAAGAGACAGAGGATCCTGATGGCAGAGCCATCACTCTCTTCTCCTCCTGTGATTTATTTTGCTGTGCTGACTGATGAGTTGGTTTCATGTTGCTTCATCAATGCTGAGCTGCATCTGGAAAGCCTTCAACAACTTCTGAGAAGGCAAAGGTCCCACACCATGGGATATTGCCCCTCAAGCAGTCAGCAGCCTGTGATGATGCTCTTTGGCATGAGAGCAGGTGGCAGATTATTCTCTGTCCAAGCCTTTCAATGCAATGGTCAGAAAGAGAATCCTGTCCACCATGACTCTTGGCGAAGAACAAAGAGCACCATGGAATCTATCTCAAAATACTCCCAAAACAAATGTGGCCATAGGTAATCACTGGCATAATCGGAGATTTCGAGGATGTAAAGTGCAGGTGAAGCCAGGCATCTAAAACCTAAGAGACCACTGAAACCCAGAATCAGAAGCACATACGTTCTCTTGACACTACATTAGGATATATCACATGCCTGCTTGTTCATTTTCTCACTCCTCTTTTACCCTTTCTTTGCCCAAATAGCAAACAGTTGATTTGGGTCTTTTTCTTGCCTTTAGAGTTTGGGTTTCCTGGGCCTTCTCTGCAAAGCCTTCCACTCCTACTCCTGATGGGAAAGCCAAGGTTCACAGGGAGCCTCCCACCTCTGGGTCCTGAGCTTTCAAAGAACATCACTCAAACAGAAGCTCCAGATAAAAATCAAGGCAGTGCTGGTATTACTGCAGTTTACATGATATATCTGCATGTATTGTTCCATCTAAAAACATCAGGAAATGGAATTTGTGGGTGGGAAGGGAAGTTGATGGGTCATGAAATGGGAAGTGTGGGTTTCCTTTGATGCTTAAAGTTCTACTGAGGGAAAACAGCAGTAACCCTGCTGCCCTATTACTTCTAACAACCTCCCAGGGAATGGACAACTTTGAAATAGCACAAGTATTCGGTGTCAGCTGCAAGCTTAGTGACATCAGATGGGTACTGATGGATGCTTACAAGCCATTACACCAGACGTTGAGGGTGAAATGCACACCAGCACACTCAGTGCTGCATGTCCATTACATCTCTAAATCAGGTGTAAGTAGAGATTTGTGCCAATGCACTCATATGAGATGGTAGAATTTATCTGATGCTCATTTCATCAGAGCAGGAACAGTATCTGTCACCAAGGAGCTGCACTTGGAGCTTAGGTTGGCCTAGTCTGAATTCCGCTTCAGTGAGGGAGAGCAGATTCTGGCATGTTCAAAGGTCATTTGATGAGCAGATGGAAGAGCTTTCTGTTGTGGTTTGGAGAATCGGTCTCCATGCTCTGTAGGAGATGTTTGACACAGAGTACCTGCAATAAAATAAGCCTATTGCAAGAAGCTTCTAACTCAATTCAGAATAAGGCGTGTTTGCACTCCTTGTCATCTACTGTCTCCATAGCAAGACAAAGTTTGCCAGGGATGTTAAGGGAAATTTCACAGCAGGTCTGTGGGTAACACGGTGTGAAACATGGTGAGCAGCCCTCAACAACTAGATAGCTAACATCAAGCCAAGACAATCATTCCTGACCTTCAGGGTAGGGCTAAACATGCACCAACTCTCTAGGAAGGGACCTGCATCACCTTGTGAACGCAGTACTAATCTTTTGTAAATAACCTGAAATATTTCCAATGACTGGAAGCAAACAAAAGAATTAAACAAATATTACAACATTCCAACAAGAAAAAAACCAAATCGCATGGTTTGTGCACACTACCAGGCAATGCAGTCAGATCACCTTCCAGCCACATAACTAAGCATACACTTCAAGTAAAACGTGGAAGACTGAAGCCACTTAGATGATTTATGTGGTAAAGCACATATTATCTCTTTGTTATAGAGAAAGACTTACTGCTTATAAAGCTCATTCCTCTTTTAACCATATGGCCAGCAATCACTTTTCCATCACCACACCAATAGCTTAAAGCCTCACAGACTGGTTTGAGTTGGAAAGGACCTTAAAGCTCATCTATTTCCAGCCCCTGACGTGCCGGGACAGCTTCCACTAGACCAGGTTGCTCCAAGCCCCATTCAACCTGGCCTTGAGCACTGCCAGGGATGGGGTAGCTCCAACCTGTGCCAGGGCCTCACAAACTTCTTCCTCAGATCTCATCTGAGTCTCCCCTCTGTCAGTTTAAAGCCATTCCCCCTTGTCCTGTCCCTACCTGCCCTTGTTGAAAGCCCCTCTCCAGCTTTATTCTCAGCCCCTTCAGGCACTGGAAGCTTCTCTAAGTTTTCCCCAGAGCCTTCTCTTCTCCAGGCTGAACAACCTGTCTTCACAAGAAAAAGCTCCACACAACAAAGGGACTTTCTACTTTGTTTTTGCTGTAGCATATGGGCTTCATTTTGGATTCTCCCCTTGGCTGAGCTATAAGACAACCCAGAAACTTCCAGAGGGCTAATACTGCTTGGATCAGCCCCTCAAGACTCAGTGGCAGTATCTTTTCCTAAAGGCACCCAGGCTGCTCTGACAGTAAGGAAAGGCTACAGCATGAGGGAGATCTTGGGCATACAGTGATCCTCATTCCAGCTCCATGGGGGTGAGGAGTCAAGATACAAATGAGGGAAAAGACAAACTCTGTGTTTGCTCCCCTGGGGACAGAAAATATGTGAATTATAACCATTTAATCATAAATTTTGCCCAATCGGATTTTGCTTTAGGTACAGCCCCTGGAGAGAAGCAGCTAAAGTAGAATCCCAGCTGTACATACACCCTGACAAAGATTGACAGCTTGAGCCAGGTGAGCTTTAAATGCTCAGAGAAACACTGGATTCACAGCAATTTACTTTACGATATTGGCCTCATGGTTTAGAAAGCCAGACCTTTTCCCATCTGAAGCTGGCAGCACTATGCTACAGCTGCATTAATGCTCCCTCCCCACGTGCACACACGTACAAGTGCATGCACCTTTATCTCCCTTGCACAAATAAAAAAGGCTCCTACCAGCACTGAACCAAGCCATTCCAACCCTTCAATTCTTGGCATTCACAGAAAAATAAGCTTGCTTATATTAAGCTGGAAACACTGCTTCCAGTTTTAGCACATGTGTTTTCCTACATGAGGGAGTTGCGGGATCATGACTTCCACAGGGACAAAGAATTCCCTTGGTGACAATTAGCAGCCAGACTCCAGCTTAAGCCCTTGTATTTTAACAAGTGGACGTCATTGTCATTACAGCCACTCCACCCCATTGAGCTGTAGGGCTGAAAATAGCCTCAGCTGTTGGGCTCCATATCTCTCCATCTCTTGTCAGAGCCATATGCAGAAACGAGAGGAGCAGGAGGGTGGGGGTTGCAGTGTGAATCAGTATTGACACCAGAGAGGACTCAGAGTTGGAAAAGCCCTTGATGGAGAGAAAAGCAACACTAAGACTGTGCCCTGGAGATAAAACTCAAAACACTCCTTGCTGCCACCTCTCCCCAGGAGCCACATTGTTTCCAGGGTCTCCATGCACGGTCCTACCTCCCATTTGGGGACAAAACGTATCATGAAGAATTAACAACTTCAATCTGGATTTTGCTCTCTCTTCTCCTCTCCTCTGGAGGCTGGTGTTTGTTCTTTTAGTAACATGTCCAAAAGTAACTAAGCAAAGCAATCCACACTCAGTTCAGACCAAAAGAAGACTGGGTTAACTCTCTGTACCTTCAGCTCCATCTTCAAATATGTTTCATAAAGCAACACATACTTCAGCTTGACATAGAAATAACCTCACCCCTCTCTCAGCTACAAACAACAGTCTCCACTTTCTGCTGGACGCCAGCATCCCCAAGTCTACTTCTCTCTAGCTGAAGGTTTACGTCTTACCTGGAGTCTTGTGTAAGTCTGAGGAGAAGCAAAGCTCTGTGCAGGATAAGAAAAGCCGATTCCTACTGAGATGACAGAAGGAAGAAGGGGGAAAAGGGGGACAGAGGACATGGGGATACCATGTTGGGTTTGGTTCCCCCCCTTACCCCTCCAGTAAAATAAAACAGAAACCCCAGCGATGGCAGTGACGTGCAGCAGAAGGTCCCCCCGAGTCCCCCAACAGTGGCTTTGCTGCCCAGGGTTAGGTTGCGCCACCCCCCTGCCTGACCCCTCCTCTGGGTTCTCCTCCTCCAGTCAAATTGCTGACGTGCTTTGCTTTCCCTCTACAGCCAGCTTCAAAATAGCTCTGGGTGTCATTTACTGGGGAGATTAAGTTTCCTGCAGGACAGAGGCAAAAGGGCATCATTTTAGGGATTCACTGGGATGGTCCAGCAACAGCAGGGGGGAAAAAAGACATTTGGTGTTGCAGGGGACAGGCTGCAATGACCACATGGGTCAGAACTGCTCCCCAAGAGTCCATCCCAAAGCCAAGTCATGAAAGTGGTGTGGAGACCCAGGAACAGGCAGCTGCCAACTTAACCAGCATCGCACATTGGACAGAAATTCTTTTCCAAAGGCATGAGATCAATAGTAGGTTTGTTTATAACCTCCCAGGGTAGGACTGGTGACAACTCTGGGAGTTAACAAACCTAACCGCATCTCTTCCTTTCTTAACCTTAATGTAACTCACCCTACTTTTTCACTGCATGAATCTGAAGCAACTGCAAAAATCCAGAAAAAATGGCATGAGTTTTACATACATCACATCTCAGAGATTCACAAACATATTTTCTATATTTGACATTAAAAGTGCTACTTTTTTAACAATTTATTGAACATAAAGTTTGCAAAATTGTTGAAACCAGCACCAACTCTCATTAGCAATCAAAGTATTCTGAATCTAAAAGTCATTTCTGCTAGCGACAGAGGTGCTAGAACAGAGCCCAGAGGCTCCCCCACAGCCACTTTACCACTGCATGGCAATCAGGAGTGAACTATGAGATAGGCTTATTTTTGGCAGTAAACAAAGCAGATAATGTGCTGCATAGTCTGAGCTTGTGGATAAGCTGAAGACACAACAGTATGTTGTGTTTACTCACCTTTCAGGGCACAAAAACACCGTTAAGGAAGAAAAAGCGAATTTTATTTGGGATTTTGGAAGCAGGGGGTGGAAAGTGTCAATGGGACCAAAGATTGGGAAGGGCAGTAGCTGCAGAGGAAGGGCTGTTTCTGCCTTGCATCCAACAGGAATCTCCACTCCTGAAGCCTTTAAGTCTTGCATTGGGTTAGCTGGGCATTTGGCTGCTGAAAAACAAAAAGGTGGAAGACATCCAGCACAATCTGAGTGCTAGTGGGATGTCCTTGAAGGCAGAGCTCAAGGAGAAGGTGACAAGGATGAAAAGCAGTGGGACACCACTAACTTCATGCAATGGGATAACCAGGAAGGACGCTGGCCAGCAGGAGACACTGAAGCTGACCCAGGGCTGGTTTCTCCACAGAGTAGAAGCTGGGCAGTGGTTTGATCTAGAAGCAGATCATCTTTCAGATGACCTGCTGAGAGCAGGGTTGTCACCTGCTGGAGAATTGACTCAAGGATAGAAGGGAAACAGCCGCAGTGAGTGTAAGATCTATCACCATCTCCCAAAGGGGGAAAGGGTAGCATCAACCAGTGACTCTCTGATGAGGGAGACAGAAGCTGGCATGCTACTGCCTCATGCTGCCCATTCCTTTCTGGTCAGAAGACAGTCAGAATTTACATAGCAGGGACCAAAACCAACCATGAAGTTATAGGATTGAGGGGGGAAAAAAAGTACAGAGATCTCAGGTGACATCTGAACTCCCTGTGCATTGGCTGAGTAACTTCAGTGGATGTTTAAGGACAGCTCTCTGAAACTCCTTTCCCCTTTTAAAGACAGGGGCCATTTTGCAAAGTTCTAAACCTCAGTAATCATTATTTGAGGCTGTTAATTGTCAGACAAATGGAACTGCATCAGCTCCACTTGGCAACCCTGGTATGGAGATACAAAATCCTCTGCCTAGCTTCCAAACCATAAGCTCTGGTACAGCTCACTTCTGAAATGAAGGCACATTATATGAAAGGGCTTCCTTGCAGCTTGTGTCCGCGGTTCATCTTGTGCCTCTCAGAGAGACGGGGCTTTTGTTTTGTCTTTAGCTAGCAAGTGAAACATGTGGAAGGTGGGTTTTATTTTAAGGAAGGCTTTGGAGTGTTCTTTGGTCAGCAAATCTGTGCAAGCCCTTCACACTGGGAGAAAATCCTTCCTGCAGCCAGAGGAGGAAGTTGCCCAAATTGTGTTTAATGTCACAACGTATTGTCACCTATTCACCTAATGGGAAAAAGTATCCTTGCCGGGATTGCCTCCCACCTTGGCATAAGGTCATGGAGCATTTATCTTGCCATTTAAGCTCCCTGCAGCTCATCTTACGTTGTATGCCAGTACTCAGCACTAGCATCTTCTAGGCAACCTGCAGATGAGTGATAATCACTTCTGTTTCCCCCTTTTTGGATGCTGGGACTTGCTCTAATTATCCTGACAGAAAAGGATTACCCAAGATACCCTGAAAGGTCACTAAAAGCAAGATGAACTGAAGTATCTACAGTCCCAATGAGTTATTTATCTATGCAGGACCTACAAGACACCATGGATTTAAAATAAAGGAAAATCCATATATGATGAGCTAATAAAAGTTGAAATTCATAAAGAAAATGATGAAAGGGTTGAAGGAACATGCATTTGAATTAAAACAATTAAATGTCACCAGACACAATAGTAGTCCCTTTTTCTTCAAAAAGCCAACAGACAGCTTTTCCACAGGTCTGTTTTCTTCCCACCCCAAACATCTGGGAAATGTGTGTTAAATAGCTACTTACATGGCCTTAAAATAGAGAAATATCTTTCCTTGCACTTGAAAGCTGTATCTTTGAACTCCAAAATTCCTCATCTAAACTCTAAAGTTGAAAGCAAAAAGAAGCCAAATGGATTTAACCATAGTCTACAGACACTGCAAAAAGCTGCGCTTGATTTTCCTCCAAGAGATAAATGAAACTCTTTGAATTACTATAAGCGGTAAGGCCTGAGCCATCAGGTCTTACTGCAATATTACTCTTAAATGCTAGATTTTTTGCATAAAAAGGCAGGTATTTGGCTTGAAAAAATTCCTCATTTTCCCTACAAGAGAATTTAATTTTATTTTTTTCCCATGTGATACTGAGCAAAAGTTTAAAATCTGGCACCATTTTTCCCTCTCAGTTTTTACAGAAAAGCAAAAAAACCTCTGATGTTTTGTCTCCCAATCTAACACTAATTCAGAAAACAAAAAGGCAATGCTAATAACAATTTCACACCCAAATAACCCACAGAAAACGTGAGATATTTTTCCTACCATGTCTAATTCTGACAAGTAAAACCACCTCGTTCTGTGTTAAATATCACTGGATCCCTTCTAATGTAAGGGAGCATATTACCCCCAAAATACCACATATACAGGGCAGTTATTAATTGATCAGAGTCAAAGAGGGCACAGAAAACAGATATTGCCAACACAAATACAAGTATTACAGTGAGGTAGAAAAAAACTTTAAAAAAAAAAAAGGTACTGGATTGATATTTTTCTTTTAAATGCAGCTTTTCAGAATTTGAGGAAAAACTGATTTGTGGACAAGAACAAAAGGCAAAAGTGACATGATATATACTTGCCTGGCCTGGTATTAAATGCTTCAAAAAGCTTATAAAGGTTCCTACATATTCTTCTGTGCTTCCCTGCTCTTAACATTAAACTTTTCTCTACATAGCTAATCTAAATGCCTAACCTGTAGAACTCCTCCTGTAATTTAACCCTATATCCCCTGACCAGGGGAGACACGTGGTGCCCTTCCATGCTGGCAGGACGCCTGGATATGTTCGGAGACCACTGTCTCCACTTGCTGCCTCCTCCTCTCTGGCATGAGAGCCCCTAATTCATTCCTGACCTGCTGATGGTTTCCGTCAGTCCCGGCTGGACTGACTCCAGCTGTCTACATGCATTTGACAAGCGAGCACCAAACCCACGCCAGCCTCTCAGGCTGCTGCCTTATCAGGGAAGATCACAAGGACTACTTGGGACACGCTGCTGCCTACCACTGCCTTTGTACATCCCGCTATGGACTTCGGCCCATTCCAAAGCAGCCAGGCATTGTTGATCCTGAATCTTACTCAGGCTTCCCAGTAATCCTTCACAGAACTGCAACCGTGTAGCGTTTTCATATGCTGTCCTTGAGCAGTATATTACTTTTTAATGCTCAGAGAACTTACTGTGTTTTCTTCATTCATGAATTTGCAATGGTGGAACCCTAAGCCTGACTTACCAAAGTCTCAAGAGACCCTGCCAAAATCATGTTTGGTAAAATTACCATCAGTGCATCAACAGCACAACCTGCTTGATAAGTCCTTCCATTAACCTTCAATAGCTACCCACCGAGTAAGGCTCTGCACCCATTCCACACTACTCATTCTAGATTTCATTGCAAAACTATTTACAAGGCTGTCATAGAAAACAGGGCCAAGTTTATTTATTTTTTAATCCGATGCACATTAGTTTCTACCTATAACACTGTCACAGAGGGGAACTGGAGTAGACTGACAAAGCTTCACACAGGTTAACTGTAACTCTCCTCTTTAGCATCTTTTTAGCACTACAAGATAGACTTTTACTTTTTGTTTCAATATCTTTCTGTGACTTGAAATTCGAATTCCTGGCCTATATTTTCCCCCCTATTTTAAGGGCAGAAGTACATTTGCCTTTCACTGGTTTCCTGGCATGCTGGCAACTATCAGGGGCTTCATCATTCATGTAACCTCAGATCTTCTCACCGGCTGAAATATCACAAGTATTCTGCAACAAAGCTTGTGAAGTCCAGCCCATTTTAAAGCATTTTTCGGTTTTGAGACAATAGTAGGACATCAGGAGACGTTAGAAGCTGATTTGCCTTATGGAACACCTCTTATACAAGAAGTTACCTAAAAGTAATGTCTATTTTTAAGTGCTTCAGTAGTACCAGCAATGTTAATGGGATTACACAGACACTCTAAGATAGTCATATGCATAAATCTCTTCCTCAGTAGTGGGTACAGTAAAGGAAAGAAGTGTCAGCATTGATAAAATTGTCCCATTTCCTCATCCCAAACCTTCTCCAGACTTTGCCCAATGACTCAGCTCATCCCAGTGCCTACAAATCACCACTGTCTGACTCCAAATAGACAGCTGCCCAAGAAATACGCTGGCTATCACTTCAGCTTTTATTCTGCCTTTCCAGTTCGCTCCTCTCATACTTTACCAAGAGCAGAGCTTGTAGTGGCAGATACAGCATTTCCCTTCTTGTTAATACACTGCCCTGTGATCAGTGACAATGACTGTTTTGATCAAAAATAAAGCTTTCATGACTACATTATTACTGTGTGAGGTAGAGTTCTTCTTTCCAGGGATCACCTAACTGAGTGTCCATCATATTTATTACTTGTTGTGGACATGCTGGAGAAGCTAATTCTGATGGGTAACCTCTAATTTCCAGTCTGTGTTTCTATAATTTTTCCTGTGAACATGGATGGGTGTCATCGCATTATCCATTAGTTCCGTAAACCTGCACTCACTTCCAAAATACCTGGGGTGTGACTTTGTGTGCTTTGATCTGCACGTCAGGGTAAGCTTGGCTCTTGTACCTTTAGTGTTTCCTTACACTTTGAGGAAAAACTTTTGTCAGTTATCCAATGCTAGACACTTATATACTTATTTATACCACTATTGGTTGTAGTCAGTGGCATTTACAGAACTTCAGTGTGGTTATGTCCCAAGCGGTTACACATCCACGCTTAAACAAATGTATGCTCAAAGGATTTATAATCCTAGTAAGGCGATTTCTTTGCACATCACAGCAGAATTCAGTCCTTAAATTCTCCTCCACTGGAAGCCAGGTCAATTATTTACAAGGTAATTAAGTAGCCACAAAAGCCTTCACTTACACAGCTACAAATCCACAGACCAGCTTTTCTTTGCAATTGGCGCCAGCATCTGTCTTCAGAGTCACACTTGAATTTGAATTTGCCTGAATTTTGGGTTGATTCTGATTAAAATGGTACATAACTTACTGGTAAGTGATGCCTCTGCTGAGCAGAGGGAAAACAGAAGCTGCTGCTACCATATACTCTCAGCTGAACAGTGGCCTCAACTGAACTACACTAACTCTGCCCTGTTTGGACAGCAACAAAAGAACATAATCTAAACCTACCCTCTTGTCAGTTTAAAGCCATTCCCCCAACAAACCTTTCTGGTTTACGTTTGTTTATAATCCATTTGCAGTGACACTGATTTTTCAGAAGCTGATTCTTTTGAGATTACAAATTCTTCAAGAGTATTTATCCGAATTCACTACTTACTGAGGCTGCATGTCTTTTGCAACCCAGCATTCTTGATCTATGCGCAGCACGGTTCACCAGCTAGAAATCAAAGGTCTCCTCGGTCAGATGAAAGAATTAGCACTGTGGAAACACGGTGCTTTCATTTTTCATATGGAACTCTTATTCAAAACAGAACAGTACAACCAAACTCCATGGCTTCACAAAGGCCAGCCTATAAAATATGTATTTCAAATACTTTCAATCAACATTATGTAAAAATCAACATAAGATACCAGATGTTATCAGGCTAATTCAGGGGTAATAGGCTACAAGGAAAACATTTCACTGCAACTGTTTTCCAAAGTAACTTCACAGGCAAGCCGCCAGCATAGTTATACTAAAATAGTTGCAACTATTCCATTACAGGTGTTTTGGAACAAGTATCAAAGCAACCAAGCTGCATCTGAACAAATGCAGAGATACCCACCAGTGGAGGGATGTTTCTCAAATGATCTGCTAAATAGCAATGCTTTGGAAGTCCTCTTTGCTACGTAAAAAGAGAAATAAATAAATGGGGGGGGGGGGAAGAGCACTTCTTAGTGTCCCAAAAATTAACTTGGGAAACATGGGTCCAAAACAGCAGTAACAACAGAATCTTAGAATCACAGAATGGTTTGGGTTGGAAGGAACACTATAAATCAACTAGTTCCAAACCTTCTGCCACAGGCAAGGACAGGAACTTGCTAAGAGCACATGAAGATGGCTTATGTCCAAAAAACAACAAATCTGATTTGCCTCCATTGTCCTAGTTAGGCATTTTTATAGAAAGACTTCAAATTTGGTTATCATGCAGGGCTAGGAGGGCACTGAGGCTATTTGGTAACCACGACTTTCACAGTTTGCCAAATGCGACAGCCCTTGATAATCCGTAAACTGAAAAGCATATGCATCCCAAACCACCCAAGGAGCAGTGGGATAGCCTTCTCCAGAGCCCCTGTGCTCCTCACCGTGAGCCACGACGACACTTCTTCCTGAGTTCCCTGGTTAGGATGTGTGCACACTGTGGTGTCACACTAAAGCTTCCCTACGTCCTTCTTCTGTCACCTACATGTTACGGGAAAACTTACAGAGTTGGAATGGGAGTGGAGGGAAAAGGGAACCAGAAATTTGTGAGATGCTGATTTGGGAGGAACTCTTTCAAAAATGAGCTACAGAAAAAGAGCTCATGTAACTTCATATTGAGATATTTGACATGCATAGGTCAGCTGAGCAGGGAAATACCCTGCCTGCGAATTACATTGTTTAAATAAAGCACCATGAAATCTTTTTCTTCATTTTCTATAACAGAATTTTATCAACTATTTTTATTAAAGTCCCTTCCACCCCAAACCATTCTATGATTCTGTGAGTTTTTTTCTGCAAGTCACCAGAAAAGGGAACACTTTGAAACTGTGAACTCTAAACTGAGGAACATTTTTTTCTCCCCGTCAGGTTTGAAATTTCACACCAGACTCCAGAGGAATTACAAGCTGAATTCCCATGCAATGCCTGACTTGCAACTGGTAACGCAGTCACAGACTACGCAGGATAGGATGAATCCCATCGACAATGTCAGTAACAACGGTCAGATTATGCTCCGTTACTAGTGGAAAAAAGGCAAGTCAACCCCAGCCCACCCGACCTGCTGGACTGTCCACCATGTGTCTGTGCGTTACCAAGAGGAACCTCTCTCAATGCTTTCAACATACATGTAACGATGGGTGTTAGACGCAGAGCAGAAGGGATCCTCAGAAGCCTACAAAGATCAGCACAAAAAACAAAGCAAGCATTTGCAATGTATGAACAATGTATTTTTGGACCGTCTATACCTACCTGTCATGCATATGCACACACACTATGTGTAAATCCTGACTAAAAGGGTTTCCATATACCTGAGATTCGCTTAAATTCATCTCATTGAAGAAGGGAGAGGAGAATCAAGATCCACATGTCCACAGTTTGCAAAGCACATTGTCTTTCAGTGTCTTCTAGGACATTTGGCATAAAAAGTTCTGTTTCTGCTTCTGGCTTCCAACCTCCATGTCAATAAAACCAGACCTCTGACACTTCTCAGTTTGAGAAGCATGCCAAAGTCATCAAAACTTTCCACTCCTGGAAATACTCTGTGAAGTACTTACTAAAGATTATCCTTTGTTTCCAACTACCTGAGGCAATTCTGCATTTTCAGAAGTTGTCCCTGTGACTCTGCATCCAGATCAAGAGATATTCCTCAGGCCCAAGAACAACAAATGTCAACCCAAACTGCCCGCTCCTCTTCCACAGAATTTGCTGAAGTAATACAAAACAGCTACATAAAACATGGAGAATTTTAATTTTTTGTAACTGTGTTAAAGCAGAACAAGTAGAACAAGTAACGTCTTTTCAAGGCAGAATTACCAAAACCAAATTCACCTCTCATGGAGAACAGCAGCTGATAAACAGTGTTAGTTGAACTTAACGAACGAGAAGCTGGAATTGTTTATTAGGGACATACATATAACACAGTTGATTATTTAAATAAAAGGAATCAAATCACATAAATCACTAGAGAATTACACTGGCCATGATTTATTACAGAATGATCGTATTTTTGAGACTTTCATGCAGGTAACACCAACCTCACAATCTTTTGACCACTGTACCTTTGCAGGAACTACATGTTGGTGTGCACAGCCTGCCTGAAGCTGCAGGCGTAACCCAGCCGCAGCCACAAGGCATCCCAGTGTTTCACAGAAAGCGACTAACAGGGACAAAAACACAAAGGAAAAGCAAATAAAATTCCCAAGGTAAGGTGTACCAAGGCTGTGCAACATCAAAGTACATCCCAAAGACACCTGTGAAGTGTAATTGTAAGAATGTTACACAAGAGGTAGAAGTAAGATTTCTGCAGCGTTTGAACATCCACAGTGGTTTTACAGAAACACTTAAGCAAGCCTGACCTGATTAATGATTTAATCTTGTACAGACAACAACTGACTTTTTTTTAAGCTAAATTAGATCTTCACAACTTTCTGTTGGGCCTACTGAATGGATCAACTCACAACAGCTTCCTTCAGTAATATTTCACTAGCAGTGTAAAATTTGCTATTTTAAGTAAATGAGTTTGACCAACAAACATGTAAAAGATATACTTCAGACATCAAATAGCATATTAAAATATAGACACTCTTAATCTTTGTGTATCTGTCATAAAAAATAAAAGGAAACTTATTTTTCCCATATATATATTGGAAATAGTCTAATTCTGTGAAAAAACTATGCTCCTTAAGTTATTACTGTGCATTAACAAGTTTTAAACTGGTTGTATTTTCTACAATAAAAAAAATGCAAAGCAGTCTTCCCAGTCATTCTCTGGCAATGATTTTAAGCTGACTCTCAATTTATTCTTTTATTCTTTCCAACAAGCTTCCCCCGCCTCCCATTATGTACAAGTATCTTCCTTTATAAAGCTTGTCTGGCAAATAAGCAAAGATGGTTTATAGCGCCAGTTCCTCAATACCCTGATACATTTTCAATCTCTAACAGCACAGGCTACATACATTAAATGCATCTATTTCTTTTTTGCACCTCTGATTACAGTATTGCTAATGAAGAAAAATACTCTCCATTCCCTATAGCTGACAAAGTTGCTTGGCAAAGTTATTATCTAAAACCAACCACCAACAACAAACAAATGAGAATGCAATATCTATCAAAAAATAAGAGATGGCTGACTTTAATATAATGCACTACAAAATCAGAAAGTCCTGGTGACCTAGATGGATAAGCTGCACAGGAAATATACCAGGTTCTTAGCATACTTAAGGCTGTATTTCCATTGACAGATCAGGATAAATCAAGGTGCAAAATTCTCAGAATCCCACAAATTCAATTCAAAGTTTCTGCAGTACGTACATTCCTCAGCTTTAAAAGAAAGCAAAATTATCCTGCTAATTCAAAGTTGTCAGTCTAGTGAGAAACCTTATTAAAAAGATTGGGAATGCATCCTTTCAGAGTTTCTCGATAACAAATGTTGAAAGTGAACTACCAAGCATTTACTAAGAGCCTATTTAACTCCAGATATTATGCCAGTAAAGCAACAAAGCCAGATAAAGAGAAAAACCTGTTAAAGGTACTGGCTTCAGTGGAAGCAGGACCACACCTGCCTCACCAATCGCAAATGTAACTAATAAAAAATAAATATATATATATATATATCAAAGCCAACTGCTCTCATATTCACTGATGCACAGTATTCCCTGCTCTTGTTCAACAGAATCTACAATCGTGAAGAGGTGAATAAAAAGGAAGTCAAGTTTTCCCACTTTAATGAAATTGTCAGAAGGTAAGCTTAGATGAGATAAAACGAAGGCCAGGCTGGACAGGGCTTGGAGTAACCCGGTCTAGTGGAAGGGAGTTGGAACTAGATGATCATTAAGGTACTTCCAACCTAAACCAGTCTATGATTCTAATAACTATTAGGGAAAAACAAAACAAAAACAACCCCCCCCAAAAAACCCAACCCTATAGACAACTGTAGTCACAAATAACGTAGAATTCAGTTTTACAGCTATGACCACCGTACATTGTCAAACCAATGAAGATACAAAGAAGATACGTGACCCAACTGTTTTGGGCTGCTCCAACATACAGTGTTTTAACATCATAGCTCCCAAACAGAGAATAGGAAAAACAGCAACAAACAAAATAGCAAATTAACAATAAGTAAAAACAGCAGCAACAAAAACACACAAACCCTGCACAAAAATGCAAAATAATCAAACAAATCCCAAAATAATCAAATCCCAAAATGATCAAACAAAACCCAGCTTTCAGAGCAGGGAACAATGTAACTTTAAAAAAAAAATACATATAGGCTATATAGGCTTAAGGTCTGTTAGTCTCTAAAGCATTTAAATAAACAAAACCAATCCAACTACATATGGAATAAGAGCTGTGATCCAATATAAATTGTGTATCTGAGAATATTGTACCAAGCAAAGCTTAATGCTGTCACTTGAGGAAGAGCAGATTTAAAACCCAAACAGCTCAATGGAAGTGTTATGCTAAGCACTCCTTGCCATTTGTCATTTTCTGTATCTAGAAAAGCTGAGCTTTACTTCTATTTCATTCTCTTCTTTCACAGTTGAGAGGCAAGAGGTTGTGATCGTGATCCAAGACAGATGACCATACCTGGTCAGTTTGAAGCAGCAGTTCCCAAGCCCTTTTCTCCTCCCTCAAGCTTGTATGCAAGCTTGATTCCATAGGATTAAACATACAAAAGTGGAAGGATGGCTACCAGAGACAAGTTTGCTACAAGAACTAGCCCACTCTGCCACAACTCTCAGCAGCTGAACCCTGATGGCATCTGTGAGCAGGAGATGGGGAAAAGGGAAACACAGTTTAAGCAAAGGAAGACTACTGACCCCTCAGGCATACATCCTTCTTACCAGAGGAGCCACCATGAGGAGTGACCCTCTCCACTGGACTAGGGTTTCGGGTGGCTCAGTGTCTTCTTCCTTTAAATAGCTCCCCTTGTCTTCCTTATTTCCCCAAAAATAATGGGAGAAGGCCTGGGTGGCAGACTGAACATGACCCCAGGAAGCTGTGCTCAGGGTCACTTCTAGAAAAGTGCTCAGGAAAGCTAAGAAGCTTTCCACAAAATCAGAGTATCTCCAAAACGCTCCTCCAAAAAGACAAGTACCTTGGCAAAGCCTCCCGCAATCTTCTACTATTCCTTTACTTTACCAAAGAGAAAAGTAGCAGGAATAACAATGAGACTTCTTATAAAGAAGAGAGCATCAGTTTCCAAGCTGTAAGGCAAATCATTTCCAAATTACACGTATCCAGGTAAAGACAAAAGACTAGTGGTGGTGGTAAATACCAAGAAAAAAGAAGACTATTCAGTCTGGAAAGAAAATTGCCTAGTTTGGGAACTGACAGCCTCACATTTCTGAAAAGACCCCAGCAAGACAAACGCCATGAACCAGATAACCAACCTGTATGCTGTTCTAAGTAAAATAATGATGAACTAATACCAGTTTCTTAGTTTTAGTTTATATATACACCATCAGACTAACATGACAGCAAGAGGGATGATATGGATACATAAGAAAAGCAGAGATACCAAACCTATAACCAGGGAAAAGGAAGTTCTTACTCTGAATGCTGGCCTCTTTTCTAGCAATCAGTAAGGCTGAATCACAGAAGCCTCTGGTTATTTATACTGAATATAGAAATCACTGCAAATCTATGTTGTACTGGACTATCAATTGGGGATTTTAAAGAATTAAAGATTCACTACCAACTGTCAAAACATACACCCTTAGTAATAACCTTGACTTGAGAAGGGACAGTTTAATTATCATTTCCTTAAAATGGAGCAGTCTAATATCACTGTTACCATGACCAGCTAAAACCCTGCTAATCTTCACCTCGTTCACAAAACTAAACTGCATAAATCAAATCAGAAAAAAGGAAGATAATTAAATCTCAAAAAGGGGGGTGGGGATTGCGGGATTGGGGAAGGGAAGGGAGAGGGAAGAGAGGGGAGGGAGGAAGAAATAAATTAAGTTTTACATGATTGCTCCAGAAATCAGGTGGGGAAATTTCAAAAATTAGATTTACCTCCAAAACAAAACCACCTCTCTGGCTTAGGTGTGACCTAACATCTTAACACTGCTTCCACTGATGTCAGTAAAATGTGAACACAATCAGTCCCTAAAATCAGAAGCATTATACCTATTCATACCAAAAATTCAGTGCAATACTTACAGATTTTGTACACTGTTGCCAAATTAAGCAGCTAAAAGAAAAGTTATGACTAACCCAGCTGCTGTGACTCCAGGTGTTTATTTTACAAAATACAGTGTTTTTTACCCTGGAGAGTAAAAGGGTGTGTAATGAAGGAACAGAACTGAGGCATTCTGAAAAGACATTTGTCTTTATAGGATTCATGCTGTCCATAATCAAACCATTAAAAGAAAAGGGCACAAATCATGGTGATGTGAAACCTCAATTTTTTATGAAGAAAACAGAGCAAGGCAAAATGAAACACAAGCTGCTTGCATTTGTAGGGCACAAGGAAAATCTGATGTAACACATCTGGCCTTTGGCAACACTCCACAGCTACTGTGCTTCATGCTTGTTAAAGAGCCTGTAACTGGACAGTCTAACAGGATGCAAGAACCGCGTAAACAGTGTATGCTATTTGTTAGCTGTAGTCAAATACAGCCACAACGTAACTGTTTTAAAACACACGTTGAAACTGCAATTGAAAACAGAGGTGAGCACACAGCTAGTTGCCGTTTTTGAAAAATTAAACTGTTAAAGGCACATTAACTATACTATGAACCATTTAAGACCACACTGCTTCACAACAATAACGCAGGAGCAATACAACAAGGACCTACTACACCCTATACAGTCACCACTACAAAACACTCCTGCAGGACAGCAATTGTTCTGTAAACAGAAAAGCTGACCAAGACTTGCTAAATTCTGATTTCCTGTTGTCACAGAAAGCATAATTAAAATCCAAAATTATTCACTGACTGAAATACTGCAGACCCCACTTTTTAAAACATGGACTACAGTTAATCAGTTTCACAAACACAAACTTAGCTTTCCTAAACTAGTCTGAGCAAATAAATGAGCACAGAGGAACCACTCACGCTAAGATAGCTGTCTCCACTACCTGCTCTTTAGGCTGAAAATATTCTTTTAGGCTGAATTAACTTTCATTAGGACAGAAAAAACATAATCTTGCTGTACTAGGATTCTGATTTCTACTGACTCTTGTTTTTAATCTTTATTCAGTGGATTAGTGAGGCTTGTGTAACTTTTCTCTATAAAGTTATGCAGCTGCTGCCTCGTTACAGTTAACAATAGCACTACTGAAACTACGTCTGCTCCAGAAACATCCACAGATCCAAAACTACAGAACCATATTTGGGACATTTGGCAAGTACATTTAGATATGGAAACAGCACAAATTTATCCACAAAATGTCAAATTCAACATCAAACACTATGGAACAGAAAAATCTTCATTTTCGTCTTTCAAAAGTTGCTTATATCCCCAACTTAATTCAATTTTAAACTAAGAACTACTCTCCAAAATATATTCACTAATACACTAATACCCAAGAACCTCAGCTGGTTATTAGTACATGTTAAGAGATCATGTGACAGTAAGACATTAAAATACTTGTAAGTGCCCTAAGAACAAAACTTGAATTACTCTTTTCTAATTCTCACCCTGAACATTCACACGGATATATAACACTCTGATTGTCTAAGCCACAGAATGGAGACAAGTTAACGGCAATTAAATTTACTAAATCTTCCATGCGAAAAATTAATCAGTTAAACAGCTTTGGTAACCTAGTATATAGTTAGCTTTGTGTAAATATTTTGCAAATATCCCTTCCCCCCCAAAAAATCTCTACATACTATGAGTACATTTATATAACAATATACATATTTCCTGAGTAAATCGTTAAATCTGATTATTCGGAAGATTTGGCAAAATATCCAACTTTATATTACTAAAATAGATTTTTAAATAAACATTAGATAAACATATTAAAATAAATATGGAATGTTTCTGAAAATTATAGTACCATGAACTTATATTAACAACAAACAGCAATTTTCTTTAATTAAGTGCATACAATGTTATATAGTTACTGGTTTTTAACCCATTGAGGAATCAATAAATCTAATTTCTAATCCTGAGTGACAATTTTATATCACCTGCTAATGTATACTTCAATGCAGTACTCGCTGCAAAGCTACAAAACCTTTTTTCTTTTTTTATGGAGAATTTTCAATGGACTACGCTGTAGAAAAGCCTGGTTTACATTGGTTTAGCTAGGAACTGAAGGTGCAGCATGATGCTGAAGCATCTCACACAACCAACATTAAACACTGATTATTCTTGTCAAACTCTGCTAACGTTAATCTGAATTATCCGACTTCCTGCCACAGGAAACACCACAGAAGCGTGGACTGCTCTGCACAGTGACAGGATGCAAACTACTTCATGATCACTTTGGCACTTGAAAGAACTACATAATGATGCAAAAAAAAACCCTGAACAATTCTGAAATATCTTTCTAATGGAGTTTGTTTTGTTTGTTTGTTTGTTTTAGTATGCTAAATTGTATTATTAACATTAAAAAAGAAAATTGAGTTCTACCACACTCTGGTTTCTCAGGTCATGGCTTGACTCACAGCTGATACATAGCTTTGGAGAAGCACACAAGGAAATGCTACTATTTAGCTCATCTTAATAACAAAATTCTTACGTAGCAGATTCTGTAATACCAGCAGTATTAAAATTGCATTAACACTATTACAAGATGCGCATCTCAACATCAGAATCACAGTAATAGAACTGCAGCACTAATCAGACATGATAACCCTTTAGCTTTTTTTGATAGCTTTTGATAGCTTATCAAAAACACCATCCATGGTACTGGGCAGGACACTTTGCCCTTTCCTCCTCATCCTCAGACTCCCTTTTGTTGTTGTTATTATTATTATTAGCTATTATTCCAGAATCTTCCTGGGTTCCTCAGGGTTCTCTTTTTTGCATCGTTTGTTCTCATGCTCCATGCTGTTTTTTCTCTTGTGTGCTTGTATTTGGAGGACAAAGCTCCCACAATGCCTTTTCAACAACTTCTGGTTTTACTAGACTGCTTGAAGAGTTTTTTGGCAAGGTCATCTGAAGCGCACACCATAAGGCGGTACGAGCCTTGCGTGTGGAAGCAGCCAAGTCTCTAATGGCAGCTGCCAGAGCCAGAACATCTACAATGGAAAAATACATTACAGGTTACACTCATATAAAATGGCCTGGTACTCTCAATATATTTTAAAAATTTGTAAATTTGTTCAACCCACCACTGGTACACAAAGTGTGCTCAACAAACAGCTAACAAAATACACTGGTGTTGCATTGGTTGAATTCCATCAGTTAGCTGTTAACATCTCACACTAACAGCAACCATAACTGTGTCCAGAATTCAGTGGTATAACCATCACACCTGTGATGCAATAGTTTTATTTATTTAATTAATACTATCAGAGGGGACTATTTTCAAGTACAGAATTGCAGATCCAAAGTTAGAAGGGACCTCAGGGCTCATCTGGTCCAACCTTTCTTGGCAAAGCATGACCTAGACCACATGGCCCAGCACCCTGTCCCAGTGAAATCTTAAAAGTGTCAAACACTAGGGAATCCACCACCTCCCTGGGAGATTATTCCAGTGGCTGACTGTTCTCATTCTGAAAAATTTTCCTCTGGTGTCCAACTGATAACTCCCCAGAAGTAATTTTTGCTCATCATTCCTTGTCTTTCCCATGTGACCCCTTGTAAAAAGGGAGTATCCATCTTCATAGCCATCCTTTAAATACTGGAACACGGTGATAAGGTCTCCTCTGAGCCTTCTTTTTCAAGGCTGAACAAACTCAGCTCTCTCAGCCTTTCCTCACAAAGCTGCCCCTTCCTTGGATCATCTTTGTGACCTTTCTCTGGACCCTCTCCAGCCTGTTCACATCTATTTTGTACAGCAGGGACCAAAACATGACACAGTATTCCAGATGTGGCCTGATGAGTGCTGAGTTCAGTAGGATAGCAACATCTTTATCTCTGCTGGAGATGCTTCTGCAGGTATAACCCAGCATCCTGTTGGCTTTTTTTCCCCCACAGCTGCACACTTTTACTCAACAAGCACAGTTAGTAAAACTGCCCACTCAATTCCAGCCAGATGAGCTTAATGCAATCCTTTTTAACTCTTTCATCTTCCTTGTAGCGATACTGATTCCCACCCAGCCGCACAGTGAAGAAAGGCTCACTGCTGAACTTGGGATATATAAGCACTAACAGCAGAACTCAAACAAACATGCGCTACAGTGAGAAAAACACACTAAAGGTTTTTCTGCATATGATTTAGATTGTACTGAGACACCCAACAGTAGCACAGCTCTTCTTCAGAAACTTTACTGCACAGCAGACGTTACCATTAACTGCAAAAGACTAATTGCAATTTTTCTAACTACAAGCAGGATACAGGATGGTTTAAATAATGCTTCCATACACCTTTACTATGAAGCGTTATCAAAAACACAGTTTGTAGGAATTTTTTTTTTGTAGATGTTGCCTACCTGTTTCCTGGCTTATCCACGGGGCTAACATCATGCCACACAATTTTAGGAGTAATTTTAGGAGCCATTTTGCATCTAGGACTATAACTTTAAAGGACATGACATAATGCTTGACACCTAACTTGTAAAAGCATATAATCTTGACTGTCTTGATGGTCTACTCCTTCTTACAAGAAAGAACTATCCCATACACATTGCTAGAAGCCAAAGGAACGTCACATCATGGTAGGAAATGAGGAAAGAGAGGAAAGTGCTGCATAAGGATCCAAAAATGGATGGGAGGAGGCAGGAGATGTGCATTCCTCTTTGGAAATAATTCTCTGAGACACAGGCATTTTCTGAAGCAAAAATAATATAATCTTTACCTCCAAACCCTGAATTTCTATGCGTATCAGCTGTATGATCACAATACTGAATAGCAAGTTATCTGTGGTGTTGAAAGAGAATGCAACAGTCCTCATTTTGCATTACTTCTACAGAAGTACATACTGCTGCTACAAATTATTCTGGCTTTACTTCAGCAGACACTGGGATTCTGATGTTTTTGTGATTTAGATAATTAGATATAATCAATTAACAAGGCATCAACTTTTTTTGTGTGTGTTTTATAAGCTGAAAAGAAAGAGTAGCAATAACACTATTAAAAAAATAAATTCAACTTGTTAAAAACACATCAATTTTCACTTTTAGGACAACTACTTAGTTATACGACGTCATCAGACAGTTTTTACAGCTCTCTTAGTGAAGAGGAAAATGTTTCAAAGTGTTTAAAGTAGCAATAGAAAAGCAGAAAAAGAACGAAAAAGTCTCTTCAAAGTCATTTAAAAGGTAACAGGTGTAGATTTACACTTTTTTCCTGCAGTTGCAATAATTGCTGCCTATTCCTAATTTGTGTATTTCAAATGGCTTATTTCAACAACTAAAACTTTAAAAAAGCTTTTAAAACCAAAGGAATGGAAAGCAGTTACCTTTCTCATTATTATAACGTAGTGCTCGTTGTCTCTGTGGATTAGCAGCATTAACAATCTCATTCTTACGCCTCGCCTGTGTTATGTGAATGGCTTCCATATGGTGTTTCAATGTAGTGGATATGTTACTGTGTACAGGGGTACCACGAAGCCTTTCCATCTTTCCTACTAAGGTGAGCACCTGCCAGACATTGAAAACACCAAAAATCACTAACCACATATAAATCTTCATTAAACAAACAGAACACCAAAAAAGAAATGCAGGAACTGGAGCTCAAGAAGACTAACCCTGGCTTGTTCTCGTAACTGGTCAACAATCAAACGATCAACTCGCGAGGGGTTAGCAGGAAGGCGGGACATGGGAGTGGTATTTGAGCTTGATATGCGCTTTCCTGGGAAGTTTCTTGCAAGGTCAGCTTCAGTCTGAAAGGGAAATAAATAGCCATTTTATATGTTTGAAATCACTGCAGTATTACAAATCATATTTTGGGGGCATTCAGAATATTCAAATACATTAGAAGTGCACTTCCTATCTTTACTTCTGATGGCACTTGCAGAAAAATGCTCCTAAATACCTGTTTAGATGAACAACCAGCTGCTGTGAGAACGAAAATACTCATGTAATTCAGCTCCACCTCACAGCACAATGCTCACTGGCAGCTTTACAAAGCGGCACAACTGTATTTTAATTCGTCTCGGATGCATACCACAGGCAAAAAAAGTCTTGTGCAGCACCCTAGGTAAGCTTTTCAAATGTCAAATACTATGATTATTAACAAAAGAAACAGGTGATCACACCAATGTAAGCTGTATTTGAAGTGCATCGGGATTAAGCCAGATTTAACATAAATAGTTATCAGCTCTGAGAAAGTCATCAACACAGCTGCTAAACTCCCCACTGAGAAAGAAACTGGCCAAACCACTATACAGTGCAGAAAGTGACTAAACATCACCTACTTTTAGACAGGAGCTTCTTACATTTGAAGTAAAAAAGACCCAACTAGCAGATGATTCTCTATCTCATTCCTTCTTCAGTGTACAACAGACTCAGGAGAGAAAGAGTAGTACCACACTGCAGTTCAAGGCAAGGTTAAGTCCACATTCATACTATATGCACATTCATACTGAAAATACGTGCTTAAGTTCTTTTCTTTTTGGTTTACTGACACATCCATATTATTTTAGTCTCTGCCCTCACCTAACATGAATTAGAAGAGCTGGCTGACTCTACCTGCATTCATCTCAGAAGCCTGACATTCAGAAAAAAAAAAAAACCCACATAAATTCATATGACACCAGGTATTTAAGAATTACAACTACTAAGCAATTCCCAGTATTAATCTTTATGCACATTTAACAGAATCACAGAATAGTTAGGGTTGGAAAGGACCTTAAGATCATCCAGTTCCAACCCCCTGCCACAGGCAGGACACCTCCCACTAAACCATGCCACCCAAGGCTCTGTCCAACCTGGCATTGAACACTGCCAGCGATGGAGCATTCACAGCTTCCCTGGGCAACCCATTCCAGGGCCTCACCACCCTTACAGAAAAGAACTTCCTCCTTATATCGAATCTAAACTTCCCCTCTCTAAGTTTTAACCCATTACCCCTTGTCCTATCACTACAGTCCCTAATGAAGAGTCCCTCCCCAGCATCCTATAGGCCCCCTTCAGATACT
>JAOEHY010019271.1:10119-42935 GCA_025447955.1 Psilopsiagon aurifrons | reverse complement strand
GCCACAAGTCAAAAACACAGTGCTGCACCAGCTACTAAGAAGGAGAAAAATGACTGCTACTGCTGAACCCATGACAGCTACACGATAGTATTACTACTACCTGGTGTCAGCAGAGTCCACCAATAATATTTTTGCATCTTTATTTCATTTTTGTACTATAATAAAGGTTTTCTTTAGCTATGAATAAATTAATATATGCTTATATAAAGGAGTTTGAAAGAAAAACGGAGGGAGACTTTTTACCAGGGCTTGTATTGACAGGAGAGAGTTCAAGGGTTTTATACTGAAAGAGTATGGGTTCAAACTGGACATAAGGAAGAAATTCTTTACAATGAGGGTGGTGAGACACCAGGAAAGGTTCCATCTCTGGAACCGGGGCTTTGAGCAACCTGGTCAACCAAGATGTCCCTGTCAATGGCAGGGGGGCTGGAACCATCTTTATGGTTCCTTCCAAACCAAACCTTTCTATGATAATATATCCATATGGAGCTATCGAATATTTAGAAACACACAAAATCATTTTTAACTTGTGTAGGTATGTAAGGCTGATTGACTACTTCAGAATACAGAACATTCCGTGCATTAAATCTGCATAATGTTCTTCCCAGATAACGTCCTGAGTTGCACAAGGATCCAAACTGATACAGAGCTGCCTTATATGCAGAGGAAAAGAAAATACGCATGAAATGTACCTTCTGAGAGCAGGACATAATAATGTTTGGACGCAGAGGCCTGCAATTGTGTTTTCAGCTTCCATAGATTTTGCTATTTAGGCAATGACCAAAGATAAAGTTATTTCACTTCATGAAACTAAATGTCAACTCAGAGCAAAAATTTCTTGTGGAAAAATGTTGAAACTGGAAAGATGAAAATTAGCTCAGCCAGTACAGTATTATTCAGACATTTTGTCAATTGAGATATATCCCATTATGCTACCCAGTTTCAACAGCAGCAAAACCATTTCAAGTGGTTAATACATAGTAAGAAATAACTAAAAAAATTGTCATACATCATACACACAGTTGTGACCACATCTGTGGGTGTTTGGCAGGGAATGAGATGAGTGAAATATAAGTAGTGCCAACATCTGAAGCAACTATTTACAAGGGAAGAAACTAATCACTTGTAAAAATATGGTTTTGGTTTCGAGTTCTGTAAAAAAATCAAGATTAATAGCCTTGTGACCACCACCCACATGTCAAAATCGACGTAACTCACGGAATCCTTACATATTCCTCTGGACTATGGACTGACACCAAATCAAGGCACAATTAGGAAAACAGTGTGTATCTCTCTGTTAATTGGCTGTGAATAAACTCATATTTTACTAAACCACACAGGATTAGCACAGGTTTTTTTCTAGTACTCTGGAAATGAAGCAGTAAGTGCAATTACAGTACTTCTGTAATTAAGTGATTTTCCCAGCAATATGCAGAACAACTATAGTCAACTAATGGTTTCTTATATGAATGCCTGGCAAGAGTTAAAAAGTCATATTTTTCAGATGCACAACCTCTTCATTCTTAAATTGCTCTTTAAAACTAGGCCATGCTCTTCTGGGCTATGTACAAAAGGTTTAATTCTTCCACATTCAAAATACAATACTTTAATTACATAGTTAGACAAAATTCATAAGAAACATAAAGCTACATAAACCTGCTCAGAATTTTGGATCTATATCAAATGTATTTGGAGTTCTGTTTCTGCCTTAGATTCCAATACCATGGCCAGCTATTTATTGCTCTCTCTGTGTACTAGGTCTCATTAATTGTGCATAGAAAAAGCAATGCCTCTCCAATTTAGTCTGTTAAAACAAAAAATAAATCTCTAGCAGACTATTCTAGATCACACAACAGTAGGATTTTTTGTTTGTTTTCTCTGGGGGAGAGAAGAACCAGAAACTGTGAAACAATGTCCTTTTCACACACCTGATAGAAGAATGATGCTCCAAACTGCGCTTTAAAGTAGAGCATACATCCTACACTCCCACTAGCAATGTGTAGTTAGTTGATAAAAACTTCTTAAGTATACCTTGCTAAAACTTTCAGCTGGCTGCACTGCTTGTTTCTTCTACCTCTAAAAGTGTTGAAGCCAATATTTCACACATATTCTAAGATATTTTCGCTCCTTAGTAGCTCAACCATTAATTCACTGACAAATTTTATTGACAGCACAAAACTGCATGGTGTTTTCTTGTGCACAAGTGCAGCATGTAAAAAGCAAAACAAATTAAAAGAAAATTCAAACTTTCTTCCACTCCAACTGGAAGGCAAAGGGGTTTTTTCTTTTGAAGGCCCAAACAACAATGTTCAGTCCCAAGCAACAACTCAGCCTGGACAGTGACAGGATAGTAAAAGCTCTGCAGACACTAGGGGCCACCTGGTTGGCAATGGTGCAGCAGTTTCCCCTGGGCATTCAAAGAAGCCTCCCAAGTCTGGGTCTATACAAGCAGAGTGCAACCAGAAGGTCAAGAGAGGGATCCTGCCCACTGTCTCGGATCCATGAGGTGCACTTGAGTGTGTATCTGGGGCTGAGGCTCTCCTCTTTGGGACAGACATTGATGCAAGTCCCATGGTGGCCACTGAGGTGACTGGGAGCTGGAGCACTAGCTGTCCAAGATGAGGCTGTGGGAGCTGGTCTGTTCAGCCTGGGAAGGGATAACTTTGGTGAACCATAATGGCACCAACAGATACCTGAGAGAAAACAAAATATGGAGGGAGACTCCTCTCAGAGTCTCAAAGTTACAGGACAACAGGCAATAATTACATGCTGAAATAAAACTATTGCTATTAAAATAATCTTTTTCACTGTGAGTGTGGTGAAGAACTGAACAGGCTCCCAAAAGAGGTTGTGAAAACTCCACACTTAGAGATACTCAAAACTTTATCAAAGTAGCAAGCAACCCAGTCTGACTGAGCTACTTTGGTCTATGACTTCCAGAGGTTGTTGCTAACCAAAATTATTCTGTTTCTTTCTATGTGTTTTTTATGTACGTATTTTTCGGCATTAAATGTATAGTTCTTATGTTCCTTACTGTACAACCTATTGTAAGAAAACACACTGAAAACTGCCAAGGAAAAAACAGAACTCTGGTTTCTGTGACCAGACCTCTGGCCCAGACAGCCCATTGCATGGACCTTTGGTACCCCCTTAATACTTGTGAACCATCCTGTGGACAATTTTCCTCTTTACCAAAAGAAAAGAGTTAGGGGTGGCACCTACACAGACAAACGTTCAATGGATGAAATTAAGGTTTTATGGTTTTTATTCTGAAAGGGGTATATTATTCAAAGCATGAAAAATGTTATTACTGTTATCATTATTTATTATTACTATTATTAATATTGTTGCTTACCTTTGCAATATCATAATTATACTTCTTGAGTAAAAACTAGCATAGCTGTAGAACACTTGTTTACTGTTCAATCAGTTTAAAAATAAATGCTTTGATGGATGTGTTAACTTAACCAGGGGATCAAGATTGTCCCCACATCATCTGTGGTTGTCCAGTATTTCTGGCAAACCAAGCTATGAAGAGTGCCATTACAGGTCAAAACCAAGTAAACCTGTTTATCTTCTGTATATATAGTTCAACTTATTTGCGTTGTATTTTAAAGACAAATACATTTACTCATAAATAGAAACAAAATTATATAAATACAAGCATAATGTAACATATATACATAGAAGCAAACTAACAGTCCTCACCATGCATGAATGAATGAAATAATCCAATTAAACTGTTATCATGTTTTCGCAAAGTAGATGGTTTAATTTAACTACGGAGCCTTTATTTTTTGCATTTTTTACCACAGTAATGAAAACACAAAAAAAAATCATTCAGAATTGATAAAGTAATAGTCCACATTTTACACTAGTATTCATGCTTTCCATAACATTGACAAAGATTAACAGCTACAGAAAAGCAACTGGGAGTCCTTTCAGGACTCAGAAAAAAAAATCCAGTAGCATCAACTGAGCTCAAGTTAAAGAGGCTCACAGGTGGTACAGTAATCTAATTTTCCATTGTACTGTGCACTTTTAGAAATGCTGAATAGACTGATTCTCTGCCAAATCAATATGACAATGTTTTACATCTGCTTTGCATAAGGATGAAAAGATTGCAGAGAACAGCAGAGGTACGGAAGAGGCTTTGGGGACAATTTAAAAAGGTGCATGTTGCTGGCCACGATAGTCCAGTTAAATAAAATGAGAGTTAATGGTGGTAAATGGAAGATACATAATAAAACTCTCACTTACTGGAATGACATACAGCCAGTGTAGTAGTTTATGCAGACAGAAATTGAATTTTAATACTTCAATTTTTTTTTTTTTTTATGATTTGTATCCATAAATTTCATCACATCATGAACAAGCCTAGGTCTTTCCTTCTTTTTTAATAAATATCCCTTCCTGGTGAGAAACACCTTGGCTATGGATCATAAACAATTAATGAAATCAAACGTAGTTTATTAAAATCTCACTGTAAGTGAAAGAGAGAAAAAATGTTGTGTTAATATAGATAGAATTAGTACCATTAGTATTTCATACAATACATAAACATGTATTCCTCAGTGTATGAGGCATTACAACCAAATTGTTTTACCTTTCACTGTTCATGTTCTAAGTGCTACAGTTTATCACTGCACATTAACAACTTGGTTCACTTATTTAACACCTGCATCTTCTGTTAGGGCTCTCCAGAAATCCCGCATGTTTTCCTGCTTGCTATGCTAGATTAGGTATCAATGACAAATCAGCTGTCCCAAGCAGTACTTAGCCTCTTGGCTCAGCAACTCTGCTACTGTTCCCACTTCAACCCTTCTCAGTCATGCACTGCAGTCATAATGAAGTCATCCATCCTCCTGACAACAAAGAACACCTTAACCCTTTGATACAACTATCAGCTATCAAGTCTTTAAATCCAGGAAAGGCAGAACTGCTAAGAAAAACACTTAATTCTATAAAAGGCCTATCTTTTGTCAGGTAAACAGATTTGCATGCCTGCACCAGCACCTCCCATACATACAAACAGTTGTACATCCATCACAATTTGTTTGTGGAGAACATCTCATAACGCTACATAATAAAGCTTTCTTGTCTTTTAAGCACAAGTCAGGGATGTCTGCACTGTTGAAGAAACATAAAACTCTTGACTTCAGAAGGTCACCATAGAAGGGCTCCAGCAAGATCTTTCAGTCATGCTTCTAAGCACACACTATTTACTGCCAAGAGAAAAGGATGGTAAAATGTTAGCTTCTAAAATGGACAAAACCTCGCTATTTTGTCTCATTTTCCTGGATACATGTTTCCTATGAGATTGACTCTTTCCCCATGATTACCACTACCTTACTATGCAAACTCATAATCTCACACCACAGACTCAAGAGGTGCTTGATTTTAGTGTGAGGCAGTGTTTGCGTATATGAGTTTAAGTACCTCTCATTCAAATTACACAGAAACTTTTGTGAAATTTGCAGCTGAAGCGAGAGCTCCTGATTTCCCATCCAGTGCCTCAGCTACACAACCATCGTTTTCCTTGTCTACCTAATTGCCAACATCTTCCGAACTTCACTACAAAACAAACTGCTTGGGTTTACATTTCTGCCATCCTCATTTAAACTAAACAATCAGCATCCACTCTAAGTATTATGATTCCCTCCTCATTTTTTATGTACCAGCATGTTCTTAGCAGATTTTACCACAGCTTTTTATTTCATTTAATTTTACCTCACCCTCCCCTGAGACAGAAAAGTAGTACAGTTCATCTCAATTTCTTGAAGCCAGTTAATTCTCTTATACCTTCATTCTTCATACCTGAGAAGGGACAAATCCTTTGTTTACACTTTATTTAACAGTAAAAATATTCAAGTATCATTTCTTTGTCACAGGCAGTAAATACTATTTATTACTAAACACATGTATTACCTTTCTAGGCATCTTTTGCAATTTAATTAAACCAAAAAAGAGAATCTACTTCACAGTCATCATCAAAAAGTGTACTCATTACTTTTAGCTACAAAGAACAGGTCAAAATTCTGTGTTTGGAAAGAGGTACACACTCCAGTCCACAATGTTTTCATGGCAGATCAAAATCCTTGGATATGCTCTCTGGAGATTTTTATTAAGCAAGACCTTTAATGTGCTCAACAAAATTTCAGGTTTTGTAATAGCCCTTCATTAAGTTTGAGTTCAGAGCAGCCAGCCTTTTGCCTTATTACCAGAAAACGATGGTCAGGGAGCTTTGAGTTTAACACCATGTTATCAAAACCAGTTAGGATTAAGCCATGGGATATCCCCATAATTACCTTACCTACAATAAACTTAGGCTTAATTGGGGAAATAGTCTGTCAGGCTTCCTATTTATATAATGTAGCTACTCAAGTAACAGGAAAAGATTATTCCATTCTCCATTTTTCCCCATTCTTCTTTAACAAAAACAATAGTTTGTAGCTAAAGCCTTCCTAGTGAAGCTAAAGTTGGATTCTGAACCAATCAGTAAAAAGTGTGTATCTACATATCTATTTGCTGCTTCCCCGGTGGTGTGAGAATCTGCTATCTTTTAAAATAAATTAAGCATACTTTTTGATATGAAAGTTCTGAGTTACTTGAAACATGATCAGCAAAATAATGAGTATTCACTTAGGGAAACTCCTTCAAGATTTTTACATGATATAGCAGGTATGTAAGACATACTGAGATGACTAATAAATTGGAGCTTATGGATAAGAAAATGCAAGAGGGTTTTAGATTTAAGATAAACAAATACCGTTTTTGTTTTAAACTGTAGATGTCATGCCTCACTTATCTGGCTTTCCATTCATCAGCATGATTTTTCAAAAGAAAGGTCAACTTGAAAAGGAAAAATGTCATTGTATATTTTCTTAATAATGTATAATTTTGTATTGCATATGTATAATAATGCGTATGTATAATAACATATGTTTTCTTAAAATAATCTTTATAGACTTATGAAGACAGGAGAAAACACTGTGACTGCAATAGTGAATTTTGCGGAAATGAATGGTATACAAACTTCAAAATTTTATAGATCTCGTCTAAACCAAAAACTCAACATTAGGGAGACATAGCAAAAACCTCTCATCTCTCTTAAGTAGCAAACCTCTGTTTTCTCACTGTAATAAAATAACATGAATTATAACAATAGTGCAGATAAAAGAAATGAAGAAGCACAATATAATCAAAACCTCTCTAGAGGCTACTGTCACTACCCATTAAAAGGTAACTGACAAGTTCTTTTTAATTTGCTATTAATCTTTCACATTTCCCCCACAATTAGATACAGCGACATTTTATTTAATTAGTATGCTCATTATAATTGTTTGTCATAGTGGTTTGTTTAGTTGACACAAGTTGTCTAACACCGATTGTACAGATGGCAGAGTATCAGTTCCTAGTCTCAGAGGAACTATTTGACCACTGCAGTAAAACAGCAATAAACAAAATAACAACATTGCAGCCCACTCCAGTTTATGTAGGCAGTCAGCCTTTTATCACTGTAAAACCTTGAAACAGATGTATGAGCACTGCTGCTATAAACAAAGAGTTGTTTACTGCTTTGGGATAGCAGATACCACTACTGGCCTAGAAGCTTCAGCAGCCTGAATGTCAGAAACTGACTAATGTGGAGAAACATACTCTGGCTGGTTTTATAGAGAATATGTTTTATAAACCTCAAGGGACAATTTATCACAAATTCATCCACTCTGCTGCAGATTGCTGCTTTAATGTTGAATAGTGGATTTCAGTCCACACATCCGCTCAAGCAAAAAAGGGAGGAGAATCAAAGGGTACACTAGTTTCTCTTCACTTCATCATAATAATTCCTTAATTTCTTCATAGAAAATCTATTTTAAATGTCTATTTTCCCATTTGTATGAAAGAAATATCCTGTGATTTGTGGGCAGTTTATTAGAAAATGTCAAACCTAGTTGCTGCTATAGCCTATTTCAATCCTTCCTATTTGTTTGCATGGTGTTTCTCAAACTGTATATGTGACATTTAATAATAATAAACCCCACATTTTATGCTATTAATAAGCTGGCAAAAATGCATCTGTACTCCCATATTGAGAAAAAAGTATTTCAAGAGCAGAGAAAGAAAACTTCTTCTGCACAGATTTTTTCATTCCCTTATTAAATATTGGTGCCTGTGGCCAAAAAGTAGTCACCATTTTCCTCCATCCCTTGAAAATAATGAGATGGGTGGCAACTATTACATTTTTCATTGTATTTCCTTTTTCTTTCCTCTTTGTGCAATATGCAACATATAATTAAGATTGGCAATGTAGAATTAGATTCTGAGCGCTGCATGTAAATTTTATGTTTAATTTTGGGACTAAAACCTGGTTTCTTTCCACCAGTAGCACCTTCACAGTAATATAACTCCAAAGAATTTAAACGCATGGAAAACACAAGATACAAACAGAGCTGTAACAATAATGTCACTAAAGTCCTCCTTCCAAAGTAACATTTTGAAAAGCACTTAAGGCAAGATAGAGTTCTGCAAAACATCTCTTTCACGATTATACTGATACTCTAAAGCTGGACTTGTATGTGGAAAGCCACTTCAGCTCTTAATTCTGGGCTGTCGATTTTGGAGGGTTGTTTGGTTTTGGTGCTGGGTTTTTTTGGAAGGCATCTGTAAAAATATTTTACACAAGTTGCACAATTTCAAGAGCATAAATTCTGTCACATTATATACTTTGCTGGAAACATTACCTATCTGTTTGCACTCTTACAAATTTGTAGCTCAGGAAGTATTTGAGCATACCCCCAAAGGAATGAATTTCACTGAGGGTTTAGGCTGGTAAACCATGTGTAGCCTCACTGCATTCCTGATTGCCAAGCATTTCTCAAGCCTTTGCCTGTAACTTAATCTTTGCCTCCTGGAATCTGAAACTTTAGCTTTCCCAAATAGGGCAAAATTATGTTCTCATAATCAGTAAGGCGCTGGAAAGTGTTCTACACAATACCTGATTGGCTGAATTGTATAAACATACTTTCCAAAACAAAATTTAGAATTAACTTTTACAAGATAACAAAACAGCTTTTGTTTACCATATTAGGCATAAGGAGAAAACTGTGAAGGGATACACTTAAAGGTTGCTTGTGTACTGGTTCAATACATTACTCCTGCAATGAAAGTATAACTTAAAATCTCACTAAGGCTTAACTGGAGCTTTTGGAATGAAAACTTCAGTGAGATACTGCATTATTTTTCTCTGGATGACCAGAGAGAATACAAAGCAGACAGGATATTCAGTCTCCCTAAATTTAATTCTGACAATATAGATTATGAGATGAAATAGTGTATAAAATGCATCAGAGTGTGTGATTATTGAAACAATTAAAAGCAAAAAAAAAAAAAAAAAACCCAAGACTTTCATGTGATTTCAGCATGAAATTATAAGTTGTACAAGATAGCCATAAAAATATCTTAATATATACTCTTTTCTCTCTTTAAAAGGTATATTTCATGGTCAAAAAGTAAAGCTCCAAAATGGGGAAAGCAAAAATAAATTAAGTCCCCAAAATGAGGCAAATTTTCATTCAAAATACTGGCCAGTCATAAAGTTGAAACAGCATTTTAATGAAAAAGAGATTTTGAGAAAAAATAGCTTTAGAGGTACACCAGAGCCAGCCAAGGGGAGTGTAAATTTGGTATTTACATTATAAGTGAATTTATCTCTTACTAGATAAATACATAGTTATCAACAATAACCCCGAGAAATACACTACTGGCCAAACTCCGTCTTTTATTATCTTTAGTAAACCACACTGGAAACCAAGTTAGGACTCTCTTGCATTCCAGAACAACGAATACATTCCCTGGATCATATTATATTTCCTACAGTATGTTTTGAAATAATGATCATTTAATGAGCTGACCACATTTTTTGAGGTCTTTTTTTTTTTTTTCTCAAGTAATTAATAATAATGGGAAATTTTGAATGATAGCCTAGAAAAGGTATTTTTTAGCAATAGGATGACATTCAACACCAGTACAATCTCTTATTTTCTTCCTGAGCAGTGTCAACCTCAACACCAGTAAACAACCTTCAAAGCTGACACATCAGTAGTGCTCAAAGAGCTGGTTTGAACTTTTCAACTGAAGGCTATAACAAGGAGAATCAGCACTACTGGAAAAAGAAAAAGACAGACTGGTAGAAATCGCTGCCAAAAAGACACCACTTTGACTTAATGCCAAGTAATGCATACAATTGAAACAGCACCTGCAGATCGCAAGGTACTGCATGAGAATAAGGGCATTTCTGCATTCCTTGAAGCCACCTTCTATTTATTTTGGAAACTTGTTACTATGCTGTGTGCTACCCCAAGAAGGAAACCTTGAACTCACCTGTTCGTGCTTTCACTAGTTAACCACACAACAATGTCTAAAAGCTGGATAAAAGTATCTGGTAAATATTTTCTCTGACTTCAAGGGCAAAGGCACAGTTACCACCTGGAAAGGGTTGTTCAGCTCAAAACATGCACCACAATGACATGTTCTCCTAGACACTTTCTTATGCTTTGTTGTTTCTCACCATTAAAGCAAAAATGCTTATAAAAATGAAAAATCGTGAATGGTGATGCAACCTGGCCAGATGTGTTTCTGCTGACCAGCCACAAGACACAGTATGTACTGAGAGATTTTTGCTCACTGATTGCAATTCAATGGAAGGAGAGCATGTCCTGTCTGTGAGGACAGTCTGGCCTGGAATCAGCTGCATATCTCTGAACATATGGCAGAGAGAGGTGAGAAAGTGTGGGGGGAAAAAAAAAAAAAGGGGGAATAATTTGCAAGAAGGCCTTCTTGGGAGCAGTAGCATGGGACTACTGGATAGGCAAACAACTTCCATTGAAAACAGTCAGAGTCCCATTCTGCAGAAATAGACATGAATCTCTCTGCCAGTAAAGCAGTAAGAGAAAATAAACTGACAACCGTCTGCTAGTTGCATACCCCAGAGCACTACTCTGACGGATACATTATCCTGTCTTCCTTAAGTGATAAGTATGTAACCATAAAACATGCAGTAGGCCCACATTTTCCATCCCTCAAAACATCTTCATATAATCCAGGACTTCAACAGATAAATACTGCACATTTATTCCAATTACTTTTTTCTTCAGGCCACCAAGTATCACGAGAACTTGATACTGTGGTTCACTGAGAGCAGAATTACACAAGGATTTTCTTCACCTCAGGTTTTGTTTCTCAAACAAAACAAAATCAAAACCAAAAAACAATTACAAAAACACAACAGAAAACTGAGACCAGTAATACCTGAGTCTTAACATCAACACTAAAGGCTTCTGAAGTGCCACTATCCCACTCCACTGCATCATCTTTAACATGACAAAGAGCATTTTTATCAGCTTGAACAGCTAAAGTGCAATGACAAAACACTCAGATGGGAAACTGAAAGCCAGGTGAAAAACAGGAAAACAAAACAAACACAAAAAAACAAAACAAACAAACAAACTAACAACAAAGCTCCCCCCAGAAAAAGGCTTGAAGGAATGAGAGTCTGGATGTTCCCTGCAGCACATCACCCAATTTATGAGGGAACAACCAAGGTCCTAGACAGGCTCTGAACAGGTCAGAAGACAATCTCAGAATCTCAGTGTACTTAACTAGTGAAGTCACGATATCTTCATCTAGTCTGCTGCCTGACCCCTCTGCTTATCACAAGTACATCCATTATGGCTGGCAGAACAAGACCTTTTATACTGAGCTGAACACAAGCACAAAACACAAATTCCAGAATTTCTGAAGGTGACAGGCTCTTAGGCAAGTCTTCCAAGATTATTTAGATTTACAGAGCTTTCTCACAGGAAGAATTTATGGCCTTTAAGACACTCTGGTGCATACTTAGATAATTGTTAGCTCCACTGTGTTGGCTATCATCCAGTTAGCCAGCCTCCTCTGAAGTAACATTAGAGCATATATTCCACTCCTTTTTCTTTTCTCCACTTTTGTTTTCATGGCCATGACTGACAGAGTCAATCCTGATTCCTTCGATTTTTTCCATCTTTAATTTGCCATTTCTTCTCCACTAATGAAATCAGCTTGTATTGCTTTAACTCAGCTCATGGTTTCCTTTCATCCAGAAACCATACTGAGATTTGCCAAAGTGATGCTTCATCTCAAGTGCCTTATATTCCACGGAATATCCATTCTCAGATCTTTTAGTTATTCTGAAAGCCCTCACCCCTTTTTTCGAAGTCCATCTGTCAAGAGTTTCCCAATCATTCTTTTTTGACTTTCTTGGCAAATGTAAGAAAAGAGCTCTCACTGTTTTCATTTCCGCTTTAGTTTCCATAAAGCATAACAAAGGGAGAAAAAAAAAAAAAAAACATTTATATTTGTATCCAAACACTTGGAAAGAACAATTAATTCACCAGCTGCAAGCAAGATAGTAACTTTTTATTCTTTAAATACCTAGATTACAGCTAGTGGATTCATTTATTTTGTTGCAACTGAAACGAAATACATCAGCTGGGTAAGTCTCTCACAAGCATTTAGTAGATCCTGTCTCATATCACAAAAGCACTACACAAATCTGGCACTGTTCTGAATGATTGGCAACTTCTACTCAGGAGAGGCCAAGGAAAGAAATGCCAAGGGTTTTGCAGGTCAGTGCTCTGGCAGAACTATATAGGAAAGCTTGTTTCGCTCTTTGGAAATGCTGCTAAGTTGCTTATATTCATGAGATATAAAGTGCAGTCAGATCAAAAAAGCTAACTAAAAAAAAAAAAAAAAACCAAAATCAGCAATATACTCATGGACCAAAGTGGACAGGAGATGAAAGATAAGAATTCTTGGTCTATTCCCCCTACTTCTTCCAGAAATATAATCAAGCTCTGAAAGCTTCATAATGGGGAAAATATTCACTTTGCTGAAATGATACTGTGTGGGCTGCATAATTTTTTAATCTGTTTATCACAGAATAACATTATGGAGCAATGAATCAGCAGATATGTACAGCCTCAGACAATGGTAGCATTACACTGTTACTTTCATAGTGAGTATGGAAATACTCCAATTTATGATTTATGATTCCAATAATAAAAACTAAAAATTCCTAAACTGTAATTAGTGATATTACATAGAAACAAAACAAAAGAACAAAACTAGAAACAAATTTTAAAAAAAAGAAAAACAGGGATAAGGATGATTAATATTTTACACATCTGAAATATATCTGGAAACAGGGATGCCATGGCTATCTTTGATTTCTGACACTGACCTGTTATTTGTATGATAGGAAGGTAGTTTACATATCAGTGTTTACTATCTGTATAGCTGGAACAATAACACTTCTCTCTCTGAAGCATGTCCATGGGCAGAAAGCAGGACTGCAACATAAATGTGAATGATGAGCAAGAATACACACCTATTTTAAAAGGATTATGCTCAGTCTGAGTACCCAGTATCACAGATTTGACAATGTGTTGTTCATCTTTGGTTCATGTGTTCATCAGATTTGTGCAGCCATGTAGCCCAACAATGACACCATTACTGTTGTAAGAAGTCCGCATGCTTTCTGTTAAATTAAGAACACAAGCCTCAGGATTTGTAAGACTTTGTCTAAACTTGTTTTCAACTGCCCTGACTTCCAGTTTAGCTTGTTCAGCAGTAAAAGCAATTGTCTAATCACTAGATGACTAATAAACACTTTGTTTTAGCTTTTGCTGAGCTTTGTACAACTGTGTTATGCAATTCTAATTATTATTTATCTGATAGTAATTAACAAGCAGAATTCTGCACTGATGAACTACATATTATCCAAAAAATAAAAATGCAGTGTAGAACAGAACAACAATTCTTTCACTAGACTGCTAAAACTTTAACTAATCTAATAAAAAAATCATGGTTTTCTGGGCCTACATACATTCCACAAGTAGTAATCCACTAGTTGGTGGAGAATGCAGACAACCTAATAAACAGTTTGGATGGAACAATTTTGAAGCAATTGGTGCATTTGCAGGTAGCAGCCTGAACCATTACAATTTATAGCACCATGCTGGGGTATTGCTTCTAATTAATCCATCTAACATTATACTCAAGATTCACTAAATTTATCTGAAAAGTGAGCTAAAAATATACACATTATATATACATATATATATAAGGAAAATGGCTGAATATTTTAAGGGAATATTTTGATTTGGTGTGTCACCATCTTAAAACATGCTACAGATCAAACTACACTGAGTTTTTTTAGGCACAAGACGTTATACAGGAATTAAAGTGAAAGCAACACAGGATATTGCCGGGGTCTAAGCTTCTCACACAGCTTGCTCACTCACTCCTTCCAATTTCTTGCCCCCACCTCCCAGGGGGATGGGAGGAGAATTGAAAGAATGTAACTCCCACAGGTTGAGATAAGGACAGCCCGGTAACTAAGGTATAACACAAACCACTACTGCTACCACCAATAATAATAACGGTAAGGGAAATACAAGGGAAGAGAATACAACTGCTCACCATCCGATACCAAGTCTGACCCAGCACTGCACCCCACCCTTCCGGTTAACTGCTCCTAGTTTTACATCCTGGGCATGGTGTGCTGTGGTATGGAATATCTCTTTGGTCAGTTTGGGTCAGGTGTCCTGTCTCTGCTCCCTCTCAGCTTCCCCTCCTTCCTGGCAGAGCATGAGACTCAGAAAGTCCTTGATCAGACTAAACATTCTAAGCAGTAACTAAAACCACTGGCGTTATCAGCGCTGTTCCCAGGCTGAAAGTCAAAAACACGCTGCACTGGCTACCAAGAAGGAGAAAAATGACTGCTCCTGCTGAACCCATGACAGATATAAAACAAAATGCCACTATCATGAAATAATTAGTATCAGATTCAGTCAACCAACGAAAAATAGCAGAGTTTTTAGAGGGTTTAAAAGGTGGAAATAGGGGCAGCTAGTCTCAGGGGAAAAATAAAAATTTATAGGAACAATTTATAGGAACAGAATTTCTGTAATAGGAAACAATGGAAGAACACACAAAAAAAAAGACAACAGTGAAGAAATAATAAGTTTTTTTAGATATTTTTGAGGCCACTTGCAGTTGTCTGTACTAAAGGGATCTGAAATCCTGTTAACTTTCATAAAGTGGAAATATCTTTCTTTCTTATCATATATATAAAAATATCTTTCTAGAAGATTCTAGTTTTATTTCAAAAGCAATTACTAATTTGTAAATTATCATATCCTAATATCACCATAAAATTCAACAGTCTGCTGTGATGCTTTTTTAATACTGAGAGACTAGCACATAATATTTCTGATCTACATAAACCAGTGTAAACTATACTTGCTGATATAATGACAAAATCTGCTTTATAAACACAGATGCTCTGTACTAAGAATAACATCCTACTTCCACTCCCTTGTAACCCTGCATCAGCTTATACTGTATTATAAAATGGCATAAATTTTTTATTAGTTCACCAAAAGGATATGAAATACACTTTTCTACTTACTCCCCAGTCATTGCTTTGCTTTAATTGCTATGTAACGATTTAAAGAAAAGCAAATCACATAAATCTTGAGGTCTGGAGTTCGGGGTTTTTCTAGTTGAAGGCAGTATACTGTATATTAAAATGATGTTTGCTAGACAGTGACCCTCAGTAGAATAGACAGCAGTACAATATAGAAGCATTGACTTTCTTGAAGGGTAAAAGCTTTGATCACGAACTCACTGAAGTCAATGCAAGCTGTCCCAGTAACTGCAATCACAGCAGTTCTGCCCCATCCTACCTCCTTACAGTGGAACCAGATTAAATAATACATGGCAACGTTTGTATGAGCATCTTTTTTGATTTTATGTAAGCATATAATCAACAAAATCCAATCAATGACATACACCTCTCTGCAGAAAATATTCTGAAGAAATCTAAGGGGGTCACAAGTTTCCACAGATCTCCTACAGTGTAACTGGTGGAAGAATGAATTTCACATTGCTCATACTATGTATCGGCTTGCCATATGTTTTTTGTGCTATTTAGCCATCATAGACTCTGTAAATGTCCCTCCGTAGAGTCTACAAAAGAAACTGTATTGCATATTTTTACTATACATTTGTAGTCAAAAAATAAAAACAAAAACAAAGTAAAATACATCAGGCAAGTTACTGTGTCATTACTGATGCTGAAATGACAAAAAACACAGAAAGGAAAAAAAAAAAAGCAAACAAGAAATGTACCAAAAAAACCCAACCAAACAAACAAAGCAAAATACAAAAACCAAAAAGAAACCAAAACAAAACAAACCATCATTCACCATTCCACTAGGGGAATCAAATACTAAAAAGCAGGGTATGACCTCTTCCCACTCCCATAAACACATAATACAGGATGATGATGCTAAATTTCCCAATTTCAGACAGATCTGATATTATACTTTCATGGAAGACATTTTTCTAGTTGTACAATGCAAAGAGGGCAAGAATCCTTATGTGAAAATATGCATCTTTCTACAAATAACATAATATTGAAAGACTAAAAAGCTCACTCTCTCATGGCATATACAAAACACAGAGCAGAACAACAACCATTTAGAAAAGAATTACAAATACCCTCTACTATACATTGCAATAAGTATTAATGATGGGTGGGGAGAACCCTATCAGATTCTACTAGATTGAAACAAAGGAGATCATTACAACCCACTATCCACTAAATTCAGTACAGGTGTCACAATTACTGAAAGGAGGTCTTCTAAGAACAGATCTTTCCACATATTACAGAATTAAAATGAAATAAATTACTCATCAGGTTACACAGTAAATAAATAGGTTCTCAATTACTGAGTGTGTTATGTATACTGAACAAGCAAGTATTTTGTTTTTCAAGCCTGTTCTGTCCCTACCTGTCTCTTTCACAAGTGCCCTACTGATATCCTGCCATCCCACTGTACTTTATCTGAGAATATAACTAGAAGTATAACCATCAAAACTGCCATATTTATTTTGGAACACTTACCAAAAAAAGTCCGTGATTTCTATGCTCTACAGGGCATCTGCCAATGTTTGAAACAATACATTTCAGCATGATTAGAGAATCTCTACAGGGGGTAAGAAAGAACTGGAATAATGCAAATTACCTTTAGGACACTGCCAATACATTTCAAAATGTCAGAGGGCACCAACTGTGAATTCTTAACTTCTACATCACTACGTCACAGCAGAGAAAAGTAAGGAAGTTGTGCCTGTCACAGACATTTTAGAAAACTGGATTTTAGCTACTGACTATTATTAATACATAATGAAAGACAAGAGAATGCAATAAATTCTCTCATTCCCTCCAGCCATTGGGACTAATTTTTACTTAGTAAGGCCACTCTATTTCCCATTACCTGGATCAAGAGATTTTTTTCTTAACCAGTTAAGTGACACATCAACATACAGCTGAAAATGTATTTTTGAATTTTCTAACTTATCAGAAACTCCTGATAATCAAGATATATACCCTAGGTAAAAGTTATAAAGATGATTCAGATTTTGTACCAAATCTGGGGCTGTAAAGGGATTAAAAAAAATGTATGAAAGACTTCTGGTTTTTGTTTCATGTTAGTTTTTGAGGTGTTTGGTTTAATTTTTTTTTTCTGGCAGCCTTTTTGGACAGAAGAGCTGGCTGCCACAAGTCAGATGCAGAATCAAAAAAAAGGTACAAAACCAGGGGCTTTCAGCCTTTCAGCTAAGGATTTAAAAAAAAAAAAAAAAATTACGAAGAAAGAAGCATTACTACCTTTGATACAATGCTGTAACACAGCTTGACAAAAAGAACAGGCATTATCATTTCTATTTCACAGTCACTGAATTGTCTACAAATAGCAAATAAAGGTAATTGTCAAAAGACACAGACATATTTGGCATGTAGCGTTCACTGACCGAGTCACTGTAACAGGTTTGTATGGCAGTAGCAGTGATATGATACACTTATCTCAATATTAACACCTTTTCTTGAACCCTTTAACCACACCTGAATGAAAATACTTATCTAACGTATTACAGTTACACACATTGTACTCTCTGTAGCCTACTTATTATTTCCTTAGACTGTTTACAAGATGTTTGCCTGTACAGAGATATAGTTATCTTGTGAGAACTCTGATCATTTTATCAGTCTATCTACACTTCTGAAGAATTGGAATTTAAGGACGGTGTAGGAATTCATTTTTTATTTTTTTTAATCCATGTTATCATCTATTTTTCATTTATTATGTTACATATTTTCATCACAGTTTTCTCAGAATATAGTAAGCCTTTCTTTCTGGCACAATGTAACAATCCTCCAGATTTTTAGACAGTAATGTAAAAGAAGTATTAATAGCTCTCTGTACACCTTGAGTAAAAAGTTATATACAGTTTGAATTATTTGGCAGCAGATGCAATGAAAATAATGCAGTATTTCTATAGATAGGAAAGATCAAGAACAAGCAAAAGACTACAGATGTCCACTTTGCCCTCAATGAGTGTGAGCACATTAAGAAATGTTTTTAATTATATTAGTTTTCCAAGTAAAATCTATTACCCAGGCCACATTTACAGACAAGGTGTACAAAGAAGTCAGTTAAGAAATTGATAAAAGGTCAGATATTCCAGCTCCAAATTCAAAAGTCTGATTTGTCTCAAGAGCCACTTAGTTTCCCACATGTTGGCAGGTTCATACAGATTTGCATCCTAATGAGACTATATTATAAACATATCTAAAGTCTGACAGTAGAGTGTGATGATTCAGACTTTGAACCACAGTGCCCTTCTTGTTCCTAAGTCTCTCGCTTACAAAGCTGTAAGAAAGTAACGCATTCACCTATACAAAAAATAGCTGTAACCACATTAACACAAACTAAGCATCCTCCATTAGGTGTACTATCATGTCTTGTTTTTATTCACAAGAGATTCACATCCTAATACATTTTTATACCACCTTAAAAAAAAAAAAAAAATAGAAAAACAAACAAACAAATGAAGTCTTTCTTCCTTTTTGTTACTCTTCCTTGTACTCTTTGCTAGATCCTTCCCCTGGAGAATTATTCTTTCTCTTCGGTTTTTGTCCTACTGAAACTTCTTAAGGTAGACAACATTGTCTGATCAGCACTCCTTTTATCACAGAATTACATAAATACTTCACAACAATGCTATGGATTTGAACCACAAAATCTGCCCAGATTTTGAAACTATTAATAATGCCTGGTATTTGCACTTGACCCTAATGGCTTTTTACCTCTAATGGTGAATTCTGTTGCTAGAATTCAGGATGACAACCCTCTCTTTCTCTGATGACAAAATGACTCCTAAAGATTCTGAAAAATCTCATTAACACCAACAAACTCCTGTAATATAAATAATGAATCTAGAATTGTGCTGCAGTAGTGATAAACTTATTCTTAAAATTCGTAGCTTGGCTTGAAATTTATGTTTTCTTTCCAGGTAGTAGATTCTGCATTACCAAAATCCAACTTTTTGTGATTTTTCTAAAATTTCAGTCTTGTACATTGTAGCTCAAATGATACAATCGAACAAGAAAGTGCAACTACTACTAGTCTCCCTTACTGCTGATGTAGGAAATACATTTTTTCCTTTATCACCTCTGCTCATGTTATCAAAACTCTTTATAATCTCGAACTAAAAATTAAGGACCATATATGTATCTTGGCCCAGGTGCAACCCCTATTTCTTCCTAAGGGATGCGCCATAGTTTAACACAAGCCAGCAACCAAGCACCACAAAGACACTCACTTCCCCAACTGGATACGGGAAGAATCAAAAGGGTAAAAGTGAGAAAACTCATGAGTTGAGATAAAGGCAGCTTAACAATTAAAAAGAAACAAAAAAAAAAAAAAAAATGGGGAGGGAAAAGAAAAAAGAAAGAAAAAAAAAACAAAACCAAAAAACGAATCACAACAAAGAGAGAGGAAAATAAAACTCATGAAAAACAAGTGATGAAAAATAAAACTGCTCATCACCAAAATTCCAATGTCCAGCCAGTCCCCAAGCAGCAGCAGCCTCCATCAACCCCTAACTTTCCCTGAGTTTTATTGCTGAGTACATCATGCGGTCTAGGATATCTCTTTGGTCAGTTGCGGCCTGCTATCCCAGCTGTGTCCCCTCCCAGCCTGCTTGCTGGTAGGGTGGGCTGAGATGCAGAAAAGGTCTTGACACTGTGTAAGCACTGGTCAGCAATATCCAGAACATCCCCATATTATTTACTAACACAGCTTTCAGCACAAATCCAGAACACAGCCCCACACAACCTATTGCAAAGAAATTTAACTCTATTAAAGCCAAAACCAGTACAAGATGCTAGAATACCATCTGATCATTTGTACCTAACCATTTTACAACAAGAATTAAGGATTCAGTTCACAAATAGCATTGTCACTTGGCAGTACTGAGATGTGCAAATGCAAGTTTCTTCTTTTGAATTCATGATCTTAATAGGACAAACGCATTACTTACCCTCTAGTAGTAAGTGTATGTCACAAATTAGCAGGTAAATTATTAGTATTTTGAAATGAGATACTAAATCTGTGGTGAAAATTTGCAGAAAGTATAAAGAGACAGAGCAATTCAGCACAGTCTTGAAGAAAATACTGCCATCCAGGTTGAAATATAAATAATGAAGTTGAAACAACTAAAATTCAGACTTACAAGAACAGCTTCATACAACAGTCCCCCTATTTCTGTGGGAGATAAATACAAAGAGCTGGGTGTTACTGTAACTGAGACACCTATCAAGCCAGCCTAACCTAGAATTAAAGACGAATTTTTTTTATTTTTTTTTTTTTTTTTGCACAGAGACAGCTAGAATGTAGTTTCATTTAAAGAAATGTCAACATTTTTCGGAATGCACAAAAAAGCAGCAATTTTTCTTTTATTTCTGCATGCTTCAGAGAATTTTTCAATGGAGCAGACAGCATCTTAAAATACTCCTCGAATACCAAAATAGAAAAATTTTCATAATAGCTTTTTTCAGTCACAATGCCTGGAAATTTATGGAACCACTAAGAACACCCTAAGGCACTCAAAAGTAAATGAGAACTTCGTCTGGTGAAGTCTAATGCTCCTGTGAGGGAAGAGTTTGGACTCACTAAGAGGACACATTTGTAAGCATGTTCTGCAAAAAATCATCTTGGGCAAAATAGCATCCTCTCCCTCAAACTGGATGACTGCCCCCAGTTCTTGTTTACATTTACACTTCCCGCTCCTTCTCTTTATTTAGCCTTTGCATAATGTAAATAAAGATTGATACAAAAATACACAGTAAACTACACAGTGCAATCAATACCATTTCAATTCTGACACTGAAACAACTAACGTATCATTAAACATATTAATGTCATTAAATCTTTTAGAAAGGGGTCAGTGGCACTCAAGAGATACAGAGCTCGCTCTTATCCCATTCAGTGCCATCTTGTTCTTCCCACGATGTCTGGGATGTGATTACAGACCCCAGAGCTGAAAGCTGCTGCATGGAGGTACACTCCTCTAAAGCTAGCACAGTGCCCTGCACACCCAGTCATGTCCCCACTGACTCTCACTACCTCCAGCTATGCATCCATTCGGTTCTACACATACTCTTCCAGGGAAAGGAAGTAGCATAAGGCAAGGGAAGAGAAAAACTAAAGAGCAAGTGAAGGAGGAGAGCAGAAGGGAAGGGGAAGCGGGAGCAGAAGGAGAACAGGAACAGAAATGGAAAAGAATGGCAGGAGTGTCAGGGCCCTGCATGCATCCTAATCCTTCTGCACTTGGCACCTGTGCTCACATCCAGCTATAACATAGGTGTGCAGCTCTGCATCAAACAGGCCAATGGGGGCATGCTCCTATTCATTTAGGAGCTGCTTTTAAGCACAGGCTCATCCATTTGCCCTTGTCTGAGCTTGCAGCCCTGCCTGTGCCTGGTCACACATCCTGAAGATTTTAATCTTGACTCATGGGGCTTGACTTCCTGGCTTGATCATGGTCTTACCCCATCACCATGTACTGCTGGCTGACCCCAGCCACCATTACAGATCTGTTCCTTTAACCTGGCTCAGCCATCACCTGCTGCCATGCTCATGTCCTAACTCCTCTTGCACACCACTTTTTGCCCTTGCTGCCTCCTCATTCTGTTTTGATCTCTTCCCAATGCAGGCACAATTGATTGGCTTTAACGGCATGAAAAGACAAAAAAAAAGAAAAAAAAAAAAACCTCAAAGGCATCCAAGCCTGGTCAGCATACAGAACAATACAAGATTAATAGTAAATATAGCGATGACATTGATATGGCTTGCAACAGCTGCATTTAGAATGGCAATATTATTGTAGTACCAAGGTGATGCTTGTCACTGAGCTAACGAAAAAAAATAAATCAAAAGGAAAATAAGAAGTGCGTAAGTGGATCAAGTTTTATTTATCTTAATCTTTCCCCTTCTAGTTCAGAACTGTATACTGAATAAGGAGAAAAAAAGAAGTGATTCAGAAATGAACATGCAGTTGATCTAGAATGTGAAGCACCATACGGATTAATAAAACATATATATAGCTGTAGAGAAGACAACCTGATACAATACAATAAGCAAATAAATTGTTGAACAGGTGCAGTGAAAGGAAACATAAATTATAAAGTCAATTGGAAGGTCGAGATATCAATTAAATGGTTAATGAGCTATTTCTGGAAAATAATCAAAGACAACTTCATTATACAGAATCTCTTCAGAATATGAGCAAGAAAGCAGAAATCACAATGATGAAGAAGGAAAAGGGTGAACGCAATGTATGAATTTTAAAAATCACAGCCAGTCATAGTATTATCTGTTTGCTTCTTATGTAAACTGCAGCATAACTGGCAACTTCTGTATTGCTTCTGTAAAATCTTCAGGCAATTGACCGGTCTTTCTGCACAAAAAACTGGAAAGAGGTCTGGTATTCATTCATTTAAATGGGATCTTCAGTCTGCAGCCTGCAATCCCCACTTGTGTTAACTCTCCAAGTACTTGTAACACATACTTGTTTCTTACTGAAAACTATGATGGGAGGAAAAACTTCTTCAGAATAAAGCATGCTTTGTTCTATGAGTTTTCAAGAACAGCAATACTTAATGAGACTAAGGTAGATGAAGAGTACAACAGTACCTGCACTCTACAAATAGCCATGGAACATACGTTGGAAAGATTAAAACAGCTTATCTCTGATACTATCCCATTATGTTTTCCCAGCCCACAAATATTTTCAGTTCATGGGATTTCCTGAGTGTGAGGTGAAATGTGCAGTAAACTCCAGTTATCTCTCCTCCAAGTTCTTCTCTACTCAAATACACATAAACATTTTGCATAGACTGCATCAGTGTGCACATCCAATTTGCACAAGTTACGAAGACTTCTAGATGTCTACTATCTTTTCCATAAGGACTACTTTTGTTTCAAACAAGCTCCACATACTTTGCATTTAGTAAACCCTGCTTGTTGCAATGAAAGAATCAGTGAGCAGTCTACTCTCGGTCATGATTATACAGACTTATATCTCTTTTAGTCATCTACTTTCCAAGTTGATGAGCACTAGTACCTGCAGCTGTACCTAAAATACTAGCTGCAGACCATACTACTTAGTATCCATGCTGCTTTTCTCTGAATTTTTCTCCCCAATACTTACAAATTCTTTTTGAAACAGGCAACCAGAACTCCTCACATACACTGTGAGAAACCATGGATTTATGCAGTAGTATATATCATATTCACTGTTGTGTTCTTTGTTCCTTTTCTAACTCTTTCTAATATTACTTGTTGCCTTGACTGCGGTCAAGCGTTGATCTGCTGTTTCCATGTTGTTATTCTGAAGAAGTATCTATCTCAACTTCAAGCAGTAACGATGCACTAAACCCATCAGTTAATACACAAAACTATTATCAACACTGTTATGCCTCAGTTCATATGTGCTGGCACTGAATTCCACATGCCATATTATTGCTCAGTCACTCAATTTTGCGAGGTTCTGTAGCTTTTGACAGCCACCCCTCATTCTTTCTATACAAGTAGCTTTGTACTATCAGCAAACTTTCCCACATTGCTGGGTCAATCTTCTTTTAAGGAGGTTTTATGAAAGAATATGTTAAAAGATATCAGAACAGACACCTGCAGAACTGCTGTGGTGGCGCAAGGACTTAACGTTCATGCTGTGAATTACTGATCCATACCAGACATTACCTTTTACTCCATGGATGATGAAATTCCTTTAAAAGCCCTTTTGGGTATTCAAGTAGTCTCCAGCAACTTATTTATATATTCCCTTACTCTTCCAAAACAATCAAAAGAAATTGAAAGTGAGACATCTCTTTAAAGCAAGCTTGTATCCTTTCAAGTAGATTATATTTACCTCATGTTCAGTAATTGGATCCTTCACAATAGTGTTCAGTCCTTTGCCCAGTAGAGATGCCAGGCATACAGAACCATATATCTCCATGGAACATCTCACAATTCTCAAGTTCCAAGGAAGTTTTACATGACATTGTTAGCAACTGAGCTGCTTTAACCCTGTGCTAAAATTCTGAGCATATCATCCTATCACACTGATGTTTATACTATTTCTTCAATAACATCAAAGAATTGATACAACAACACAAAATGAGTGATGTCTGCTTGTAACATTACATCTTCACTGCTGCTTGCATCAGTCTTCAGTTGGTATTCAGAGGTCTTTAAGTCTGTATGTTCCTATCTGTGAGCCAACAGAGCATTGTTCCCCTATCTTCATCAAGAAAGTTAAGTTATAAAATTTTTTTGATTCCAAGGCTCTGTTGTTGGAAAGGACAAACTTGTATGTAGTTCCTTGTCATTACTACATCTAGTCTCTTGAAATGCATCATGCCAGATTATCTTAGCTTTCCACAGACTCACCCTTCTTCAGTTTCTTACAAAATCCTCTTTAGTTAATCCCTTCATGTTAAAAATGGCACAATAATTACTTATTATAGCAATTCAACTTGACAAGCATTTAAGATCAAGAAAGAATACATTGAAGAATAGGATTCTTGTTGTCTAACTACAGGTATCTGTAAGACACATCGCTAGTCTCTATAGGCTCCCTTTTTTTGGAAACACATACTTTAAAAGTGCAATTTTTTCTGATCAATTTCAGACATTTCTTCGGATGGCTCAGATACAAATCACTATACAGAAAACAGTATTTCTGTCCATTATAAAGGAACTGCTATACACTAAGGGCAACAGTGCAGAAGCATGTCACAGCCAACAGAGGCTACCGTACTTTGTCCTTCAGTAGCTAGGCTATTCACTGTATGTTACAGCACAAGCTACAGACCTGGCTCAAGAGGAGGTTGGCTCTTTTTCCAAAGACAAGAATTATAAGAAATAGTTTATTTTAGTATCAAGCTCACAGTTTCATTAGATAATTTGTTCTATTAATTTAGTAGGCTGATAATTTAAAGATACTATTTATTTATTGAATCCTAATTCTGGCTTTAATTTGATCACTGTAAGCTTCTATCTAACCAGATTAATAAGTAAGTATAAATCAGCTAACATACCATTTGCTCCTTTTAATAGAAAACCAAACAAGGTACACACAGCTGATTTTTATTCAACCGAATTAGAAGTGATGCAGAAAAGAAAGCTATAGAAATCTCCAGTAAGAAACTCACAAGCTTTTTGACTCCACTTTCAAAGCACAAGATCTTGCCAGATGTTCTAGCCCATTTCACAGTGACAAACACAGAAAGCCATGAAGAACCAACTGGATTCCCAAAGTAAAAAAAAGTACAGTTTCTGTCTGATTGCTGGGCAAAAACATTTAGCTTTTAAAACAAATCAACAAAAAACAACACAGGTTGTTAATAAGCCATTGGATCATCCATCATCCAACTACAGAACATAGAATCATAGAATAGTTAGGGTTGGAAAGGACCTTAAAATCATCTAGTTCCAAGCCCCTGCCACGGACAGGGACACCTCACAATAAACCATGTCACCCAAGGCTATGCCCAACCTGGCCTTGAACACCGCCAGGGATGGAGCAGTCACAACGTCCCTGGGCAACCCACTCCAGTGCCTCACCACCCTCACAGTGAAGAACTTCATCCTTATACCCAATCTAAACTTCCCCTGTTTAAGTTTAAACTCGTTACCCCTTGTCCTATCACTACAGTCCCTAATGAAGAGTCCCTCCACAGCCTCCTTACAGGCCCCCTTCAGATACTCTTCTTCAGACTGAACAGCCCCAACTTCCTCAACCTATCTTCATACAGGAGGTGCTCCAGACCCCTGATCATCCTCGCGGCCCTCCTCTGGACTTGTTCCAACAGTTGCATATCCTTTTTATGTTGAGGACACGAGAACTGTACACAATACTCTAAGTGAGATCTACCAGTACTCTAAATGAGGTCTCCAAGTGAGGCGATGATTACACATTTTAATGCTCTTCACACTCATAGCTAAGATCTGAGTTACTTGTCTTTAATACCACTTTATCAATGATACTAATTGAAGCATGCATAGAAAGTCTCCTCAGAAACACATAATCCTCAGGATTTTTATAGGAATACAAACACTGTCCATGACATGTAGAATAATATATTAAACACATCTGTAAGATTTGCATATAGCCAAGAGCCTTCATTTTACTGAGTCTCACCATGACTTAAATCTGTAAATGGGTTTTCTTAAAATCACTAGTTTTACCATGTCTATGCAGTAGACATTCTTTCACTTGTTGTACAAATAAGCAACTTAAATCCAATTTTCTGCAACTGAGGTTGCTTTTTCTTTTTTTTATTTCCAGTTTACAAATTTTTTTTGCTTATGGCAAACTAGGCACTAGTTACAAGACAACTTTCTTGAAAAGTAAAGAATAAATAGAAATTTATCTTCAGAAAATAAGTATTTCAACTAAATAAAATCTTACAACCATTATAAAGCTGCCTGAATCCCTACTTGGTAATGTACTCATATTTTGGAGGCAGAATTTGCCTGGTGCTATCCACCTTCAAAGCTAACTAGTTTCAAAGGCGAAAATATAAGTACGAGGATCTGCAGAGACTAATCATCCCCAAGAACTCAGTTGGATTTTGGAAATTTTCTGTGGTAATGCTCCTGTTGCCTACATTCCTACATATTCAGTTCACTCAAAGTCTATTTTTCACATGACTTTGGGTGACTTCACAGTTCTAATAGCTCTTATGCTCACTGGCAAAACAGTCATACTTGTGGGCCTGTCTAAAGAAAGAAGAGTGCCCAATTGCTATTCCTGACCTTTCACAGAACAACCAACATTCCACACAGGTATTTTTATGTCCTAGATAAGTGATAACACTGCTGTTCCATGCATGCTCCTTCATTCTCATCTGCTTGATAAGGAAACTTTTGTGTTCACCTTTGATGGTTTTACAAAAAACACAGATTTTTATCGGCTTTGAGAGTTTTGAACAAAAGCCACTAAACAACAGTAAAGTTTCAGGACTACTCCTAGTACAACAAAATGACTGTTTTTCATCCACAAGTTGCAGAGAAGAGAGATATTTAAAAAAAAAAAAAAGAAAAAAAAAGCTACCATAACAAGTTCAGGGTTTGTTTTGTCAAGGTTTTTAAACATAAAGAAACAGAAAACTACATTACAAATCTGAAGAAATATGTGAAGCAATATCACTGCACTGTCATAGTAAGTTTATTTTTGATTCACACAGTAGAAACTGCCACTGCCACTTTACTGAAAACATTTGGACATTACCACAAACAGTGACAGTGAAACGGTCCGCTTTCATGACAAGTCAGTGAATCAAAATCTTCTAAGCTGCCACTTTCAGAATTTAAGCTTGAGCTTATTTTTTTTTCTGAATCTCAAGACAAGCAGAAAACCCTGAACACTTGCAAGCTGATGACATTAAAAAAAAAGGCAGAAAAACAACCCAAACCCCACAAAAACTGAAACAGCTGAAAGTTATGTACTGCTACCAATTAACACTATTTATACAATGCAAAGGTAGAGAACTGCACTACTTCTTCCTAACTTCTTCTTGGGGGTCTCATGAGGAGTAGGCAGATGGGACAGAGCTTCTGATTTTACCAAAGCAGGCCTGTAGATCAAATACAAGCTGAAATCCCATGAGGCATTTAAGCTGAGTCTAGGACAAGAAAATATTCCAGTTAATCCTTGCTGGACATAAATACACTTCAGTCTAAATAAATGAGTTACACCTTCTCTTGGGTGCAACCAGGGAAAAAAAAAGTCGAAAATGTAAAAAAAGACACTGTAATATTACACAAAAAAGTCTTTGTATCCACAAATGAAAAGGTATTTGCAGAAAGAACTAGTTCAGATATATATTAATTATTTCTGTTACATTGCCTACATAATGTTTTTAATATTTTGAACGGGTACGTTTTGATTTTTATTAATGCTCTTTTTCCTTTACATAGCTGTTTTCAGTGACTTTGGTATAAAAATGGTTTAGAACCTAAACATTTTGTCCCTGGAAACAAAATCTCTTGATAGTTTTAAAAGGATTCAATCCATAACATTTGTTTGGTCAATTGTCATTATATTTCCAAAAAGTGAAAAATGAGACAAATAAGGATCTGATTTTTCTTTCTCAGAAATGCAAAAAAAGCTTCAAGGTGTGCAATTCTGCCATTATTTCCCAACAGTTTTGCCACAGTTTCTGTCATGTTCACACTGAAATGTGCCACAGTGGTGGAAAGCCTGAGTGCATGAATCATAAACATAACTGAAGTATGCTGAAGACCCATTCTGCGACATTAAATGCAGGTCCTAAAATGCACCTTGCAGCATTTTTCTGCAGATAAATGCAAGCCTCATAAGTACTGGTGTTACAAGACAGTCTCTCATAGCCCTGTACTTTCATAATACCAATGCACTGCATAATACAAATCAGTAATCCTAGATAAATGTATACTATACGCTACCTTTATACAGTTTACTGGCGTGTTCTGGTGCTGATTTTCATTGTGGGCCTCTCACTAGGTATTTCAACTAACATTACATATCTAAGAAACAGCATGACATCAGTATACACCTGTTCTTTGGGTTCACCAATGTAGAACCTTCTAATCAAATTATTAATCACCCACGGTTTACTAATCTGTCTCAGCATAGTCATTACTTCCTACAGGAAGTTTTATTCACTGATAACTGTTTAGCAGTTATCAGTGAGAACTCAACAAATACTCTTCGTCACATTTATTGGGTATTTACCTTCCAACACAATGCTCTATATCAACAAAGTAGCTACTGGGCTGCTCTTTTACTTACCTCATCAGAAAGTTGGGCACTATAGAAGCAGTATCATATTACATCTACTCCCATTTTGAAATATAAACTTACATATAGAAAACAGTGCCATGAAGCTCACTAAATTAAAAAAGGTCATTACCTAACCTCTGGCTGACGTCTCAGTCTGCCTATCAAATTCAGCTGTTCACACCTCTCAGAACATGGTCCACAGCTGCTGTTTCTTTGACCACTACTTGGAGGAAGCACTTATAGGTCCTTACTGAAATTAGTATATCCAAACGTTATACCAACTGTTTTAATATTTTAAACTAAGCATATTTCAACCATAGTGAAATTGTGTAGCTGACATGCCTGAAGGGTAACGTTCAGATGGACCTAGACAAGGTCCCACTGAGAAGTGGGCCCATGGGAACCTCACAAGGTCCAACAAGGCAAGTGCAACCTCTTGCATGTGGGTCAGAACAACCCCTTGTATCAATACAAGCTGAAGGATGAAGGGATTGAGAGCAGTCCTGCAGAGAAGGACTTCGGGGCAGTGGTGGACGAACAACAGCCATCAGTGTGTGCTCACAGCCCAGAAAGCCAACTGTAGCCTGGGCTGCATCAAAAGAAGCATGAGCAGTGAGTCAAGAGAGGTGATTCTGCCCTGCTATTCCACTCTGGTGACACTATCCCCCCAGAGTAATGTGTCCAGCTCTGGAATTCTCATTATAGAAAAAACATGGACCTGTCCATGGGGATGGAACACTTCACCTATGAGGAAAGGCTGAGAGTTGGGGCTGCTCAGCCTGGAGAAAAGAAGGCTCTGGGAAATCTTATTGTAGTTTTCAGTATTTAAAGGGGCCTATAAGAAAGATGGGACAGACTTTTTAATTAGGCCTGCAGTGACAGGAAAAGGGGTAATGGTGTAAAACTAAAAGAGCGGAGATTCAGACTATATATAAGGAAGAAATTTTTTATGACAAGTGTGATGAAATACTGGAACAGATTGTCCAAAGAGGATACAGAAGTCTCATCTCTGAAAACATTCATGGCCAGGTTAGACAGGGCCCTGAGCAACCTGAGGTAGTTGAAGATGTCCCTGCTTATCACAGGTGTGTTGTACTTGATGACTTTTAAAGGTCCTCTCCAAAAAATTATTCTGTAATTCTATACCACAACAGCAACAATTATGCAATATATGAATACTCTAATAAATGAGTATACTGTCAGTGAAAGGGGACAAGGGAGGAAATACAATGTGGTTTATCATTATGTAATATTCAGCTTTGTCTACTGATATAACTAGCACTATTATTATTAATAATGACTGGCATTATAGTAATGAGTTCATGATGGAAGCTATTACCAGTCATCCAAAAATTCTGCTAGTGTCTTAAAAAGATTACTTATTTAATGAAATTAGGCCTCGTTACAAATACATCTTAACAGATCAGTCTGCCTCTTCCCTTGCCAAAATTGGTTACAGAAAAGATTTTTCAGCTAAATTCTGCATGGCTTGCTCATATAAGACCTCAGTACCTCAGGGAGTGCAGAATCAGCCACATGGAAGTCTTCGGCCTTCATCTGTGTACCTTTTCTCACATTCCCTTAGCAGAGAAGCTACAGTAAATTGCAAACACAGAAATAGACATCTCCACCAAACTACCTCTGAGGTCAGACAAACAGGCACCAGGTTTGGTTTTATTTGTTTTTAATGAAATACAGCTATACATTATCCAGGTAAAGGTCTGTGAAGCAGGGAAAGGATGACATACATTCCTTGTATCTCCTACCTTAACCTATTTGCCTACTGAAGCAACTAATAAAGAATCACTATGGGAAGGTAACTGCAGCGGGACACATAAATATTTCAGGGAAACTGATTTACCTTTCTAGATGAAAGCAGAAATCATACATGAAAGCTTTCCAAAACACATGTTCTTCCCTATGAAGTTGATTATAATTATAGAGACTACTTCTGGTTGATAATAAAGATGATGCATTTGCTTTTAAACTAGAAAAAATTCTGTTCTGGGTGTGTTGCTCACAGTACACATACATGACATTCTTTTGCCATAAAAAGCACAACTAAGACTTTTATTACATCTGGCAAAATCCACTTTTCGTTAGATTTTTCTTGTCTCCATTACCCATTTTCCTTTCCTCAGCGAGAAAGTTAGCTGCTCAGCCTGTCACACCAGGGCTTGCGCAGGATCTGGACAACCACTGCAAAATATTCTGCAGAAAGGCGATTCTAGTTTCTAAATAGGCGTCCTCCCTGGTGCCTTAATACTCTAAATAGTTTTGGACTTTAATGTGCAGCATAAAAGAAGACCTAGTCCCAGTCTTTTGAGGTTGCTAACTGTTTTTCTTCCATGTACTACACAAAGGAGATTTGAGAGACATGTCATGGTATGACAAAATGTCTAGAAGATGTTAATTAACATACACACAAAACCCCCTACATTTGAGTCTCTGCTTGCAGGCTGACATAAACTAAAGAAGGTACAAGAAATTCCCCCAAAGCTAGGCACAAGAGACTCTATCAACTATCACCATTATCAAGAATATCCAGTCTTTTAAACCTATACAAGCGTAGCAATGAGCTTCCTATTTAGATCCTCCAAAGAAATACAATGGTTTAAGCTACCAGCAATAACTCGGTGAGTTTTTTGTGGTTTGGTTTTTGATTAGGTTGGTTTGTAGGTTTGGTTTTGGTTTTGGTTTTGGGGTTTTTTTTTTTGTTTGTTTGTTTGTTGTTGGGTTTTTGTTTTGTTTTTTTTTGTTTGTTTGTTTTTGTTTTTTGTGAGGTGGTTGTTGATTTTTATTTTTTTTTGGTCATAGTTCTGTTAAAAAGAAAAAAAACATCTATGTGAGGTCATATTAGGCTCTGCCAAAGCAAAGCAATGTATTTCAGCTTGGCCATCAGAAATCAAAGTTCCAGAAAGATGTTTCATTTACAGGTTTTAAAGTCTGCACACACAATTATGTATTTTCCAAACACATTATTCACATACATACTACATAAACATATGCATGTTCCTTTCATGCGAACATAATGGGTATGTAGAGGTATGTGTAAATCCTCTCTTAGACAGTACAGCTACAACCTAGGTCAAATACGTTGCAAATATGTAAAGCAACTACCTGCTGAATGATGTTTACTCCTAGCTTTAAATGATATTCCTAAAACAAATTAATCTTAATCGTCTGCAGCGCCAGATCGGGGGGAGGCTCGGCATCCCGGAGCTTCAACCCAGAGCAGCAGCAGGAACCGAGGGAGCCTCAAGCTCTCGACAGGGCTCGCCCAGAGGCTGGCTCAGCGGACGGGAGGAGCTGACTCACAGGGGGCAGTGCCAGGAGAGGGGGCACCAGACCTGACTGGGTGAAAACTGCCCCCGGAGAGCGGCGATCAGGACGGGATCGAGGCAGTTTGCGCGGGCAGGAGAGGGATTGTGAGCATTTGCGGTATGACCCGGGCTTGGTCTGGGGGCTCTGCTCTGTCTGCCCCGGCGGTGGTCAGTGCAGGCACCAGACAGAGCCATGAGAGGGGAGGATGCGGTGCAGAG